>QKWP01001769.1:0-30305 GCA_003550325.1 Gigaspora rosea | reverse complement strand
TTTTTGCACTTTTTTAGCTCTGATTTACTTTTTTAAAATACTAAAATAATTAAATAAAACTTTGTACAATTATATTTGAAAATAAGGATTACTTTTTTGCAAAATTAGTTTTTATATTATAAGAAAATAAATTATAGTTACATATAAGCTGAAAATAGATAATTTTAAGAAAAAATTTTTTTAAAAAATTTTATTACAATTTTTCTGCGATCTTATTTAGTTTTAGTTTTAGAACTATAGTTCTTAAGACAATATTGTAGTTTATATAAAGGATGACAACTTTCATTATTGCAACTTTAATGATTTACTTGTAAAAATTAAGACTTGTATTAGAAGTAAAGATTTTTTTTATAGACGGGAACATATAAAATTTGAAAAAATCTAAAGAAAAATTTTAATAGTAAAAATGCCAATACAAGAACTTTAAACATTTATTATATTAAAGTTTTCTAATGATTTTAAAAAAATTTTATAACAAAGTTACTAAAACAAAACTTAAAGAATATTTTTTACTTAGAAAAGATATGGCTAAAATCAATATTTAAAATTTTATTAAAAATTTTAAAATACGCAGGCAAATTTGCCTGTGTTACAATCTAAGGAATAGTGTTTAGCATTAGTAGTATAATTTAGTAAAACCGTTAATTTCAATATATTATACAAAACTTTAAAATATAGTATTTTAAAAATATAGTTCAATATGCTCTTGGTATGATCCAGGTCACAAATTTACTGATCCAGCTTGGTTTTTCAAATTTAAATTATTTTAAATTATTTTAAATTCTTTTAAACTAATTTCAAAATCACTTTTTAAATATTACAAAATCTTGTGGTTTACAAGATTTTTTACTATAAATTCATTAATATGATATAAATAGTTTAATAGTACCTAATAAAATATTGGCATAATTGCCAAATATTAAAAAAAAATACATGTATATGTTATAGTCCAAATACAAATCCTGCTCAGATCACAATTTGGCCAGATTAAAATTAATTTAACCCAAATGTTAGGGTTAGGTTAAGGTTAGATTTGGTCAGATTTTTATTTTGGCTGCCCAGATTGTAATCTGAGCAGAATTTGCATCTGGCTATAATATATATGTATAATTTTTATTTATTTAAATTTTTTTTTTTATAATAAAAAAAATAAAATTATAAAACAGTAATGCGTGCATACATATCATGAGACATCTTATGAAAAGTATTTATAAGATGTTGAGTTTATAAGAAAAGTGGGTGGGGTTAATCTACCAAGTAATATTTTCTAAATAGTAAATAGTAATAAATAAATTAATAGATTCAAATAGATTTAAATATTAATTTAGAAACTTTTTTCCTAATTTGCTTAAGTAGATCCTTCTAAAAAAGAGTATACGTGGCACAAATGTTTTGACGATTTTAACCGGAACCTGCGGTTTTACATATTCAAAAAAAAAAGTTGTATTACCTTCCACAAAAACGTTCGCTCTAACTACGTTAATTTAGTTAATTCCGGAAGCTCGGGTTACATGAAAGGCTAAATTTTTTGGACACTCTAACCTACTAAAAATGGGTGTTACACAACAAAAAATGATTTACTATCATGATTACGTTATGTGATTTTTGATCATTTGTTTTTTATACGTAGAAATATATTATAAACTTCAAAACGGTAAAACTTTTTTACCTTTAAGCAAATTTAGCGCTGTAACTACGGATTTATAAAGAAATCTACGTTTCCAAATTTTCAATTTACTTACGTACGTAAGTAAATTGATATAGGTTTAAAGCCACGCAAAAAAAGTTAAGTGATCGACAAATTTTCATAGTGCGCCAATTATATTGTGCTGCACTACTGCAAATCATTTTGATGTGTAACATCCACTTATAAAATCCCGACTATAAATAAATTTGCTAAAATCGAATTTTTAAAAATTTTTTTTGGTGTTTTTTTCCGCTTTTTGGGTTAGGTTTTAGGGTTGGAATTGATAGCTAAAGAGTATATGTGGATTTTAGCAGGGCTTATATTTTCAAATCTCGATCCCGGATTTCAGCATCATTCGCGACAATCATTGACGCATTTGTGGAATTAAACGAATAATTGGTCACCAAAGTTAAATTTTAGTTACCCGTATAGCCGCAAATAACGCGTAGTGACGTTATTTCAAATTTCGGCTGAAATTCGAAATACACCCCTGCACGCAGCCCAATGGAGCCAATGGACACTAACTAGTTTTGAGCTCCATTCGCACAACCATTGAGTTCCATTGGCTCCATTGCCAACCCTGCCTGCGCGACTATACTGTACCAAACCTCGAAACCTCCGATCTATACCGACAAACGTGTCTAACCATCTTCCCACTATCTAAACCCATCTTGACGCATTTATTAGATTAGAGCTAAGATCCTTTAAATATATTCACGGGTTTTAGTCATCCACGAATAGTATTGAATGAATATCTATAATTTATATGGATATTCATAACTACACGTAAAAGAATTTATGGATTCTGGTTATATTAATTCTAAACAAATATTCAATATTCATTGTCTATTCAATATTCATTGAATATTCATATCTAATCTAATCTAATCCTCATGAATTTTGCGTAGCCGAATTATGGATATTCTTCATTTTAACCGTGGATCCTAAATATATATAATATTAGATTTTGGGGTAGTTTACAAATGCGTAGTAATGCTACAGTACATGGCTTACAAAATTTATCGGATCATTCCAACAAATGCTGGTAGTTTAATGACATCAAAAGAGAACATCCGAATTTCTCCAGGACTTTTTAAAAGAATAATATTTTTAAAATAAACATCGATCAAGTCATTTTTTACATTATTGTTATCTTTAAAATTTTAAACAACTAGATAAGATATCCGATATGATCTAATATCAGATTATAGATATAGTAAGGCCAATTACTCACGGGTTGGCATGTCTCCTAGCAAATTTCGTGCCAATATGCCACCCTGGCATTCCAATGACACGATTTTATAAGGTATTTCGCAGATCAGTATGGTATAGGTGAGCAGATCCGTATAGTATAGGCCGAATTTTTAAATCTATACTATACTGATCTGGTGTAATATATATTAGCGTTAGGGTTAGAGTTAGGAATTATAGCTGATTGGTATGGTATAGATTTAAAAATTTGGCCTATACTATACGGATCTGCTCACCTATACCATACTGATCTGCTATAATCTCTTTTTATATCAACCCATCTAATTGTATTTTTATATTCATTGACTGTCTAATATACGATAATAGACGTGCGCTTATATCATACCTATTTTATTTTTAGGCATGCTACCCATCATACTGTATACAGTCGCACCCCCTAAGTGCACCCCCCTTGGGACCATAGCATTTAAAGGAGGTGTGCATTTAGCGAGGTAAAAAATTTATAGTAAAGGTGTCGCAAACTCTAAAAAATCAACCAATCAACGTGGATCGACGTGAATTTTAACCCTATAAAGATCTTTCTCGATCAATTTCTTTGACCAATTGGATCGTTCGGTAAATCCATTGCTTGAGAACACTTCGAGAACACAACGAAATTAACACAAATATTCACAAGAAACGCAAACTTTAATTGGTGAATGGTTGTTTGCTAAATGTTTGCTAAATGTGAATAATAAGTTATTTCATACGATTTATTATATTGATGAACAATGTCTGTATCTGGTATTGATGGCATTATGACTTTTTTACGTAATATTTTGGTTGAGTTTCCCTTATTAATTTTCCAGGCTCAAATAAGGAGTTATACCGATATACAGTTCAGTATAGTGATATATATATTTAAGACATTTTTTACGATTTTTAAAGTTATGTGTTCATAATACAACCTTTTAACGTACGTTAACGTTAAGAGAAAATGTATGAAGCAAATTTTTTACACACTGGACTGCCCGTACATTCTACAGACCAAGATTCGTCAAGGTGTGATACTTACTTCGATGACTTTATAACTCCAAATGGCATAAATAATAACGGCTCCTCTATCGGTCAATTGCCAACAACAACCTCATACGAGTTTGAGCAGTTTGCTGCTCAATTTGCCAACAATCATCTGGCTGCTGCTAATTTATTCGACGCTTTCCAGTACTCATTTCCTTCCGCAAGAAACACCATATTCACTCAGGAAATTTTGAATTCTCCTGCAACTTTTTTGAATTCCTATGCTATTCCCAAATATGATTGCCCCATAACGACTCCTCAAAATTTCCCTTCCATGCAAAGCTTTGATGTTTCACCAACTGGCACTACAATGACCGAGTTAAGCGCTTGCTCTTCTTCTGTAGAAGAGCCGTTTGATCAACAAATCAATGCTAAAATTGATCACTTAATGGCCCAAAATGAAAATATGAATAAACGTGTTTCAGTGGAGCATGAAACTAATTTACAAGGTAGATCCTTAAAAAAGAAACGAAAAAGCACAGGTGGAATTGCTAAATCCATAACGAAATCATTAGATGGCCTTAAACCCTCTGCAACCAGTTCATATACCAAGAATGAACCAATTTCAGAAAATCACTCCTCATATAATGAGGAAACTACATGTATTAATGGATTAAATATGGGTTCAAATATACAAAGTATTGACGCTCAAAATTCTTTGATGGTTAACGCTGATATACCTCCCAATTATGTCCCTGATGTATTTAATCAACCTTCTTGGCCTGAAACTGCAAACCAAAACTTTATACCAAATGTGATGAATTCAAACAGAATTACAGGTACGTCTTTTTAGATATATATATATATATTAAAGGCCCTTTACATTTTACGTATTAATGTCGCTTAACTTATAAAAATTTATGTTTATATTTCTTATTTAGATACGACTCAATTTCATAATATTCCAATGCTTCCTTCTGCACGTGATGCGGCGAATTCTACTGGGAAAGTCGCTATAACGCGACTCAAACCTTCAACTTCAACTGTTAGTTCACTCCCTCATTCTCAAATACAAACAAACAAACAGCAAAAGAAAGTAGCTCATAATGCAATAGAGCGGCGATACAGAAATAACATAAATGATCGTATAAACGAACTCAAAAACGTGGTCCCTGCTCTTAATCATTTAAAACACAAGGACTGTAAAGATGAAGAAGATGATAACGAAGTAGACGGTATTCCAGCCGCCACAAAATTAAATAAAGCTACTATTTTGAGGAAATCTACTGAATATATCACATATTTGAAGAACAATAACAAAAAAATCAAAAGCGAGAATGAGGTATTAAGAAAGATGATTGAAGCTCTTCCAGGTGGTATTGAACTATTTAACGCTTATAATATCAAAAAAATGGCGGTTGAAAGTGTTGGAACTCCATCGGATACATCTGAAGATGTCGATTCGGATCCTCCTGGTAGTGCTTCTCCTAACCATGAAGAATTTGATTATCTTCCACCAACTCCACCATCTTCTGGAAATACTGGTTCAAGAGCAATGATGGCTTTATTCATGTGTATGACATTTTTTACGTCATCAAGCTACGAACAGTATACATCCCATCATCACAGTGAAGGTCGTGTTATGTCTAGTAATGGGTCACCAATCAATAACAAGTCTGAAATTCCAAAAGGAACTTACAATTCCAATGATGGCACAATAACTATCAACATTTGGTAAATTTACAATATTTATATATTGTTTTTATTTTATTTATATATATATATATATATATATATAAAATTATAATTATATATATTCATTGGTATAACATGTATGTATAAATAGGTATTTTGCTAGAATTTTTGCCTTCATTATGTGCCTGGCATATATTCTTCGGCCATCCTTATTTTCAAGTCAACCACGTATTATTCGTAAATCAAAGTCAGTTATCATCTCTGTTTTAACGGCCAAAACTAAGGATGCAACAGCACTCTACTTATCTCTTTCACGCCTTTCGTATCGTTCACCGATGAATACATTTGAGCTTTTAGTTGGTCTTTTTACCGAATCTTTAAAGTTCATCTCAAGAAGGCTTTTAGGATGGGAAATTCCTGGCAGCTTTGCTAATATAGACTTGGATGAAAGACTGTGGGAAGTTGGATTATGGGCCCGACTTGGTGAAGTTGAATTATGTGGTGGTAAGTATTTATAATTTTATAATTTAAATTACTGACTTTATATATTGAGTATTCTCATTTCATTCATAAATTTTAATCAACATTTCATACTTTCCAGGAAATAAAAAAGCAAGTCGTCTTTCAATTTTATATACATGTCTCCGAACAATCAACTTGTTGGAACATCCTTATACGATACATAAAAATTTATATATTAGTTCCTCTCGTATATATGCGAACGCTGCAATACAATGCTACATAGGCCTTCATTCTATCCCTTTTTTATCACGAAAAATTGTGTCTTCCTTTTGGCAATTGGCTATTAAAGGAAAAAGACGGAGTGGTTCTGATGAGAAATGGTTTGAAATCGCTCTTATCAGTGACTCAAATAGTGATATGTGGAAAGGTGTAGTCAACAGAATCAGCGATCATGTTCTTCGTTCATCAAAAAGTGATGAAATCATTTCAACCATGAGAAGTACTACTATACCTCTTATCCATGTTTCAGACGCCCAGGCTTTTATCCATCTTAAAGAAACCTTTTCTAACTTTGTTTCTATGAGATATGGCAATAAAAAGAATGCAAAGAAAAGTAAATTCACTTTTGTTGAATTACTTAGTGTCACTACACCAGCATCTTTGACACACTGGTACGCTTTAGTTGGATGTGCCGTTCAGGCTTTTTCAGAAGGAAAACATGCTCCTGGTGAAAAATTCGTAAACAAGCTAAGGGAAGAATTTCAAAAAACGGACAAAAGTTTAAATAAGCAGATTATTGCTATGGGTTTACTTTCTTATATTCTTTTAATATATGGTAAAGTTGAGGCTTCCGTTCGTTGCGCCGATAAAGCCAGCACTTCTGTAACTTTGCGAAGGAAAGAAGAAAAATCAGGCGTTGTTGAAGATGGGTCATCAGATAAGGATTCAGAGTTTCGAAGAACAGAGCATGATGTTCACATTCTTGCAGAATTTTGCGTTGGTTGGGTTGTTTTGGAAGCAAGAATATTCGGATGGAAAAAAATTGAGGGTCTTTCATTGGAAAATAAAGATGAAGTTTTACCTGGTGTCCTTGATGTTGAGGCTCGTCTAAAACCTTCTATTGATAGTTGGATACGTTATTTACGTCGTTTATCAAAAGCTGACGTGTTTGACAAAATTCCAAAAGCTCGAGAAGAATTTATAAAGAGTCTTGAGACTATTGGAAGGATTGTGGGTGGATTAGATGATGGTGTTGACTTGATAAATTGCTATGATGATAATACTAATAATGAGGGAAATTGGGCCGATCAAAATGATGAGAATAGGGCCGGAAGGGCTTGGAATGCTCTGAAGGGAATGTAAATATTACATATTTTATATTACATATTTTTTTATAAACAACCTACCGTATATTACTTATTAAAAGCAGCCCCGAAAAGCAATCGATTTTAGAGCTGAAGATTCGCTAATGGAGTTAGGCTGAATATATACAGTCGACTCTCCATAAGTGTACGTTATCGAGGATGTATATTTATAGGGAATGTGCACTTATGATGTTATAACGCATGATAATGAATATTCTAAATGCGCTATATTATCGCGGGTTTTAAAATTTTGGGTTAAATGATGTGCACAGAGTAAGTCACGAGGAAGTGCACTTATGGAGAGTTGACCGTATATATATGTAACACCTTCGGTTTAGATCGTAAAAATCTCAATTCTTCTACAATTTTTTGGTTGCTTAATGGGTAATATATGGTACTTTTTTTTTTTTTCTTATCATGATTTGAATGCATTATAGATGCCATTTAAAATAAAAAAATTCTATCATTTATATACGTGGAATTTCGCAAGCGTGGCACAGTCACTTGCTACCGTAACCAATTTCTCGAAATGATCCAATTAGTGAATCATTTACAAAATTCGCAATCACTAATTAGATTATTTTGTGGACTACTATAGTTGAAAAATAATGATCTAAAAATAGTTTGTAATATTCATATTAGGTATAATATACCTCAAATGGGGTGGAACCCATAACGAACTTCACTTCATCGAAGTCAACCAAGATTCATCGATTCATCGTGAATTTTTTTAAAAGTCCAGAAGGCGAAAGTTGCTATTAATGCAACTACAAAAAACATATTGTAACATACGTGTTTTACCATAGGAACTATTTTGACTTATGGCACATTTGCATCTGTTCTTTTATTAGGAGCGAGATGTTTAAAGATAAAAAATTATATATTGCATATATTATTTTCATGTATTCCTTCATCCTTGTAAAAATATAAATTAAATCGTGAAGAATATCGAGTATTATTGTATCTTTAATTTGTAGATTATATTAAACAAATTTTCTGGAAAATTGTTACAAATAAATATTTAAAGCCAAAAAAATCAACTCCTGACAACCTTTATAAATATAGCTTATATTTAATCCAAAAAATGGTTTTAACATACTCTTATACAGTAGATCGTTAACTTCATGATTGCAATTTTTAAATTTCTACTTTTAAGTTAATTCAAAAATCTTTACTAATTTGTGTGAATTTAAAATTTTTTTTTACTTTAATATAAGAGTAATATAAGTGTATTTAGAATCAAATTATATTAATTCTAAATTTGCCAAGATTTTTTTTCAAATAATACATTTTTAAAAATTATACTTTTTTAACAAAAGCTTATACAGAAAGAGGCAAATTTTTTCTCAACAAATTGTTTGTGTAATGATCTGCAAATTCGTACGTCTTACCTCTTACCTTCAGATGAGACCGTCCCAAATTAGAGAGTTCTTATAACAGATAATATATATTTTATCGAATTAACTTTAGGGTTAGAGTCATCATAGATTAAGGTTAGGTTGATTTTAGGTAGTTATATATAAGCAAAATACATTTTTAATTAATCCACCAAGGTAGGTTTAAACTGCCGTTTTTTGTATTTTTTAGGGGTTTCACTTTTTTTCTTGTTTTGCTTCGCCGAAGATCATCAAATTTCTATAATTTGATTGGTTATATGTCACGTGATTTTACTCTGATCCCTGTAGGGTGTCCAGGATTGTGATGCGAGGATGGCCAAATTATGCATGCGGCAAATTGTAAATTATGCAGCATACTATGCGATATACCACAAATTATGCAAATTATGCAAAAAATTGCGCGAATTCTCGGATATCTAATATTAGATTTTTTTAAATATCTATTTAGATTATGTTATCTTACATTGTACATGCCGCTTAAAATTGATCAAAGAAATTATTAAGTGTCGTGATTGGTCATTTTGTACTATCTATCTATAATTTGGAACCGGCTTTATTTTCATATGCTAAACCGATCAAATCGGTTAAACTAGTGAAAAAATACATCGGTTCCAACTCTAGCTTTTTATTCTATTTTGAGCAATTTCATTGGCCAAAAACTTGCACTCATATTATGCGAATTATTATGCGAAATGGCCCAAATTATGCAAATTTATGTGACGCATAATGCGTATGCGGTACAGGTCAAATTATACAAATTATGCGCATATTATCCTGGACACCCTAGATCCCTGGTTTAAGGCATATCCACCGATTTGAATTTTAGGGGTCTTTTTTCGATAAACCATTACACAAACTTCTGCTATTAAGTGACGTGAAGAATAACAAACGAAACCTTCAAATAAAATAGTTTTTTGGCCTCTATATGAGATAAATAAGCAATAAATATTCAAAGAACAGCTCGCCAAGCTGTAAAAGGAAGCACTATTACTAGTTGTTGAAGCGTATTGGTATTTTCGGGTAGAAAAGGATCGGTTTGTCATTGAACGATCGGTTGTATAATTGGTAAGGGTAAATTCGTAAGAACTTTTCAGAAAAACTACCTTTTTAGCTTACTTTCAGCTAATAATTAAACATGTAGATATTACAATATTCTATACAACTTAATTATGGATTATAAGTAAGTTTAAAAGACCGTTGCTGTCAAAACTCACTTAGATATAAATTTTAATAGCAAATAATTCTCGATCATGATTGGCTAATTTTGGGGTGAAACCAAATCGGTGGATATGGTAGTTATGGACCCGGGTTTAGACATATTAAACTAGACCTCAAATATGATTGGTTCAGATCTAATAGTTATCAAGTAAAAAATTTTGTTTTTACTATATGCATATTGCTCGTGAAGCCAGTTTATCAGGAAAGTTTTTTTTAGTACAGCACTGTGCAAATTTTTAAAAACACAATAATGCAGATCTGCAGGGATGGCATGTCACAATGTCCAATTGATTTCAATTTTTTTTGGACTTATGTCCAATTTCAATTGGACATATGTCCAAAAAAAATTGAAATCAATTGGACATTGTGACATGCCAACCTAGCAGATCTGCGTTGAAATTTTTTTAAATTTTATGCATAGATTTTAACAATTAATAATTTATAATTTGTACAAATTGTAAAAATAAACTATATGCTCACCTAAATATTAAATGCTACTAATTTTTCATATATTAAAAGAATATATTCAAATATTCCATTTATTGTTTTCTATTATTAAAATTTTTAAAAAACCATATGAATTTACTATAAACTTTGAGCTGAAGATCCTATTCAGCTTGACTAATTAACTTTATATTAAATTTTTCGAAAATATAGAGCAAGGGAAGAAAAAAAGGTAAACAAAAATCAGATTAAAATTTTGTCAATTTTGCACTTTTTTTTTTTTTTATTAAACCCTAGTTCTATTACTAGGGGCGCTAGTGGCGCTTTTTATTCAAATGTCAAAGATCACATTACATTTATTATACATTTAAGGGTTTGTACTACCTAACTATTCTATACCTTCCTCCTACGTCCGTTTTTCCTGGGTGATTGCCAGCTGGCCTTCTACACCGGTGCCCCGTACCTTATCGGATCTCAGGTGGCTTTAAGGACTACGCATCCGCCAGGTCACTTTATAGGTTGGCCATTTTTCATCGCCCCCGGGAGCTACTTTCCTATTATGGTTGGTGTAGTGTCGTCCGGTATCCCTTTTTCCTAATTCAGTATTCTCATACTGTTTTTCCTTTTATAGTAGATAGTCCTTATGTTTACGACGTTTCTTGTCAGATTTTTCCTTTTCTGGATGCCGCATGACCTATGTGGCTATGTCACGCAACTCTGTTATCGCTATAGTACCTCGTCCGGAAATGGGAAGAAGTGCGGTTCCTCATCGCAGATCCTTGACACTCGTGGTAGAGATGGTAAAGTCTTAAGCCGAGACCTAAGGACCTAGGTTTTGGAACCTGGTTTCTTAAAGACTAGGTCCTAATTTTAGGACCTAAGTTCATAGGTCCTAATATAAATATATAAGAATTTAAAATATGTTAGTAACAAAATAGTAAAATAGTAAATATATTCAACTAATCTAAACTTTTAATAGGAATATTATATCTATATACTATAAATAAGTTTAAATATGCTTTACTTAATTAACAGACTGTTCTATTACTGTTCTATTAGTTGTATAACTTTAATATTTCAATAATATTTTATTGTAAATAAACTTTTTTAGATTGTATATTTAGTAATATTAAATTCTACATTCAATTAATTAAATTTTTAAATAATTATAATTTAGAAAAAAATGCTACTAATATTACAATATATAATCTAATTTTGCTATATCATATAGTATTAATAACAAATAAACTAATGCAAGTTATAATATTACATATATTGTAATAATTTTTTAAAAATAATTGATATATTATAATAAAGGAGTTATCATTCATCGCCAGTGCGATGCATCGCCACCCCCTGATCGACCAATCGGGATGCAGGATCAGGTGTAATGTGAAATCGAAGCAAAACAACATTTTTTTAAAAATCGCTTCTAACATAAAATTTTGACTATGAAACTACATTTTTTTCTTGAAAAAAAAATTCCTTGCAAAATTTTGGGTTATGAGAGACCTTCTAACTATCATGCCTACCAAACCCCAACCCTAATCATAACCCGGCCGCTATTTGTTTTGTTTTGATTAATGTAAGATCAAAACAAACAAAATGATTGGTCGGCGATACATCGCACTAGTGATGAATGATAATTTTCTATAATAAAATGCCTTTTGACTAATTAGTATGCACAATAAACAAAAAATTTTAATTAAAAGGTATTAGTAACTGAGTTTAAGAACTTAATCCTAAATTAATTTTAATCAGATTTAAAGTTTTAGGACTTATTATATAAGGACCCAGTCCTTAGGTTCATGAGATAGGACTTACAAGTCCTAGGACCAAGACCAGACTTTGACTAACTTTACCATCCCTATATAAATGTCTACTAAATAATGCGTACGTGACCATTTCTAATACTACTATTACTATTACTTATTGTGTTATAAATGTCATATTCACAAACTATTTGTACTAAATAAACTACAGTCACCTCTTTCTAATCTGAACCTCTCTAAACTGAACACTATTAAACTCTCTCCAAACTGAACAAAATCTCCTAGAACATTTATAAATTTTATTATAAAGTTCGGATAAGCCATATATAACTTTTTGAAAACTGAACTTTTTTAAATTTTTATATAGTAAAAAAAGCAGTTCCAGCAGTTCGGATTAGAGAGAGTTAACTGTATAATCAAAAAATATTAAAATATGATTTAGAATAATAGTTCAAAATTATACTTTTTGTAAAAAAACACAAACAGACTAGTTGAAGCAGAGTTTTTCAATTTCAACTCACCAATTGTTTAGACTGCCGAACCACCTTCTGACCTTTCAAAATATTCACCACTCATCTAGTTTTTGAACTACTGCATCTTATTGTATCTCAGGTTAAAAAACAATAAGTTTGAAGGTAAACTACCAACGACTAAAGTTGTTTTGTATTACAAAAAAAAGTTTCATATGACATGACGATTTTTACTATTAAAAGTACTTTAAAAATTACAATTGACTATATAAAAAAAAGATCGTCACCAATTATATTTATCCTAATAACAGCTAATCAAAACAAACATTCGCTATGCTTGTAAAGCCTTGTGCGAAAAAAATATGCAGTAGCCAATAAAATTCACAGATCTTCTTATCAATCATTCTAGAACCAATTTCTTAATCGATATCTGTCACAGATTTTCTGGTTGATCATTCTAGAACCGATTTCCTAATCAGATATATCCCCAGACTGTAATGATTTACATTATGCATATTGTTTATTTGTTTACATTTTTTTAACCAATTAAAACAAATGTCTACCATGCTATTTAATTATAAATATTGATATTTACTAATTTAACTATACCCTATTTATGCTAATTAGCGTGAGATTTATTTGATGAAAATACTATACCAAAGATGTGCTAAAGCCCTATAGTATTATATACATTTGCTACTGATTTTGATTTATTCATCTATTACAAGGCTTTAGCATTAGCACATCTTGATTAAAATAAATAAACGATTGAATAAAGGTTGTACAAAACATGGTATCTGATAGATGATCTAGACACAACGATTCAAAAATAAGCAGTGAAATAAGAATACGGATTGCATAAAGGATTAATTAATCAATGTATATAAGTATTATTGTATTGATTAAAATTGTTTCATAAGTTATTATTGACACTAAATTTTTTGTAAATTGGTTGGATAGTATATGAAAATTAGTCATGGCATTAGATCAAAAAAAGTAAATTATTCCATATTTCTATATGATCACATAATGGGGTTAATACTTATAATTACTACTTTAATCAAAAATCTAGTATCTAGCAATGCTTGGGGCAGTGTCATTAATCACCTGATTATTTTTTATCAGAGGCCTACCCCCCTCCCTCTTCCTTAATATATATATATAGTCAGGTTCTTATATATAATTTCAACTTTTTTTTACCCTCTCCCCCCCTAAAAAATCACCTGATTTTTGTTACTCCCTTTGTTATTTCCCAAACTTCCAGGGAAATAACAAGCATTGCTAGAAACTCGATTTTTTTATTGATCAAAGTAGTGATTCCAGTCATGATATCATATAAAAACAAAGAAATAATACCCTTATTTTACTGCTATGAAAAATAACCTAGTAGATCTTTGGCCTGCTAGAGGACTTTGGGCCTACTAATAACCAAGGATTTACTACTGATTTATTCTTTATTTCTTCTGTTGTAGTGAAATTAATAGTATATATATCTACTTGCGGGTACTCATGAATATCTGCAAGTATCTGCAGATACTTGTTAGGTTATTCTTTTAGAAACTAGCAAATAAGAGTTGTTATTTGTGAGACATTTATAGTATCTAAATGTATGGTTATCTTTGTGCATATCCAGATATGCAGTTGGCGGGTCCAAGCTCTAGATTCTAGATATACTAGACTAGTATTAATAATATAAACAAGATATAATAGTATTGCAAAGATACACCAACTTTAAATACTAATCAATTTGAACAAAATTGAAAGTAGTCTAGTACTATGAACTTAGTTGGTAGTAACTTAGATTATATAATATAGCCCATATCTAGAATTGTATTAACTTATCTAATAATATAACTTATATTATAAATTATATTGTAAGTTATATGATTTTATGTAAATTACAAATATATAAAGTATTAAAGCAGGCCAGTATTAAGAAATTCTAACCAGCATTAAGATAAAAAAAATTTTTAATTTTAGACAAAAAGCTAAAGCAGACAAACTTTAAAAATATTGGCTAGTATTAGATTAGTATAATATATATAAGTTATATAAGTTATATAAATTAAAATCTAACTTATATAAATTAGAATAACTTAATGTATGTTATACAACTCTATCTATATCTAACCAATATATTGTAATATAGCAACTTTTGGTTAAAGAATAACTATATTAATATATAGAGAATAAGAAATATACTTAAAAATATAGAATAGAATATAAGATATGCTTAGAAAAATAAAAGATTTAATACTAGAAAAACAAAAGATTTAAAAAAAGATTGAAAATAAATTTAGAAAAGTAAATAAGAATATCCAAAAAAGATAAAAAAAATAAAATCTCAAAAAAATACTCAAAACTTAAGAAAAATTCAATAAAATTCAAAAAAAAGAATCTCAATAAAATCACAATGAAAACTCAAAAAAAATTTATAAGAACAGAGCCTTTACTGTATACAAATTGTAGAAAGTAAAAAGTCAAATATTTATTAGTTTATTTAGTAGAAAAGATAAGAAGAATAGATACAGGACTTGCGGTTATCTTGCCTTGATAGAAATAGCAAGGTTTATATATCTTTTTAATATATAGAAAAAGGAACTATTATAAAACTAATAATAGTAAAGGAACAACAAAAGAAACACCAAAGGAATTACAAAAAAACCAACAGAGGAACCACAAAAGGAATCTATGAAAAAACTACAAAAAGAACTAATAGAGAAACTACAAAAAGAACCAATAAAGGGACTAATAAAAAACTTTTTTATTTACTAACTATTGGTTCAAAATAAAAATAGTAAAAAGTCTACTAATAAAACTAATACTGAGAAATTAATTGGTCTATTCAGATTTGTACTATGCTTAATAGTTATTTAGAGTTTTCAAGAATATGGCTATACTATTTTACTTAGCATTACTAGTAAAATAGATTAGTATAGATTATACTTCTCTTATGTTACATAAAGCTTTTTCTAATAGAATATTAAAATATTAATAAAATATAAATAAAATAAGTTTAAACATATGCTAATATAACAATATGAAAGTCTCTTTAAAAGGATAGTTAGTAGTATACTATAATCTGAAAGATTCTAATTAAAAATATAAAATATCATAAAAACATTTAAAATTCTGGTTGCAAAAAAGTTGTAGACCTATTATAATAAGGGGCTATACAGATATAGATATTATTATAATAGGGAATTTGTCACCTTTTTTAATACCAAACATAAAAGTAATTAAGCAACAATTTATAAATGCTACAGACAATTTCTAATTACTTACTATATAGCAATATTGTATATTTTGGCTATTCAAAGCCTTTTTTGATCTAAAATATCCAAATGTTCAAGATTGTTCAAAACTTGTTCAGACTTTAATAATTAATAAATGGAGGTTGTTAAATATTGCAGGTTGCTATATCACAGGTTAATATGATTGGCCAATTAGATCACAGGATCTTGTGTAACAAAACGAACGAAAAATTAGGAAAAATTACAAAAAAATTAAACATTTTAAATAATTTGAAATTTCATTAAGTAAACTAGCCTTGGGCTTCTAATTAAAAGTTTTTAGCGCTAATTTTGCATTATATATGTACCATCTAACCTAATATTAATACTAGTTCAGACCCTAACCCTAACTAATAATCATTTTAATTTTTTTTAAAAATTAACCTGCAATATCGCAACCTGCTAAATTTATCAAAATACTTAATAAATTTGTCTAAAAATTATATACTTATATATTTTTTAGGTATTAAACATATTTAGTTAAATTAAAATTAATATTTTAAATAATTTTACTTTATTTAATTGTTTAAGATTGTTCAAAATTATCCAAACAACTGTCCAAAGCTATTTTGTAACAATACTATGGCATAGATATTTTTTGGACTTAAAAAATAAAATAGTAGGCTGAGTAGCTACCGTAGATACTATATAGTACTCTATAAGTACTTCTATTAAAAAGTACTTTATATATTAGTACCTGGATATTGTTTTAGTCTAATAGTTTTGGAGATCAATATATATCTAGATATTATATTGTTCACATGGTCTTAAAAATTTATTTATATTTGAGTACTTTATTATATTTATTTTTTTTAAAAAAGACTAATATATATCCATACTGAACATAGTATCTTCTATATATAGTATTTACAACCATATACAATACCCAAAAGATTACTATTTGTAGTTTAATATAAGTTTTTTGGTATATACTTGGGGTACTTTATAGAGTACTATACAGTATTTGAAAGTTATTAAAATTAGTATGAAAGATACAAGAAATGCAGTAAAAGGATAATAAAGTAGGCCCTGTAGTATAAAATTTTGGTTTAATACTTGTAAAAGTTAAAAAAAATTGGATAAAGCATAATTTAGATAAATTAGTCTTAGTGTTTGTAGACAAAAATATTAATATACTATATACAGTTTAACTCCTCTATAGTCACACTATTGGGATATGAAAAGTTGTGATTATAAAGAAGTGTGACTAATATAAAGGTATTTTTTATATTTATAAATAATTGGTAAAAATAAATTTGTAATTATATTAATTTTGTGACTATAGAGGGGGTGACAATAGAAGAGTTAGACTATAATTAAAATTATATTATAATAATATATACAATTACTAATAAAAGTTCCATTATTAAAAATAAGAGTGCTCTAAAAAAAAAATAATACAAATATATATATTTAATAATATATGGTTCAGTATAAAAATGTAGATATATAAAAACTAAAAGTTATTTTGTCTATATATAAAAGTTCTTCAATTTTAACTATTTATTTATGATTTTTTATATTTAATAAAAGAAGACCTAAGCTATATTTTTATATAATTTTTATTATTATTTTATAATAAGTTTAGAAAACTGTATTTCCACACTCTTTTTTTGATATTGTCATATCCATGTAGATAATTTTAATTTTTTAAAAAATTTTTAACTTTGATCAAAATATCTTGCAACTTTTTTTTTATGAATTAACTAGCTTTTTACAATTAAAATAAAAAAAAAAGTTGGTTGAATTTGATCAGGTGGGAGCCAAAAATATTTTCAATCAAAGTTTGTAAACAATTATTGCCATAGCTTATATTTGATAGATGTTTAAAACTTACAAAATCTTTGATCAAAGAAATATTGGAGCCTATCTAACCAAATTTAATCAACTTTTTTTTTTTAAATTCTACAGCTTCTTATAATTAAAATAAAAAAAGTTGATTAGATTTGGTTAGGTGGGTACCAAGGTATTTTCGATCAAAGTTTAAAAGCAATTTTAGTACAGTTTATATATATATTTAATAGATATTTAGAATTTTACAAAAACTTTAATTGAAGATATTTTGGAACCTACCTGACCAAATTTGATCAACTTTTTTTTTTGAATTCTATAGCATTTTATAATTAAAATAAAAAAAGTTGATTGAATTTGGTCAGGTAGGTGCCAATATATTTTTGATTAAAGGTTAAAAGCAATTTTTATATATATATTTGATAGATGTTTAAAATTTTACAAAAATTTTGATTAAAGATAACCTGGAATCAACCTAACCAAATTTGATCAACTTTTTTTTTTAAATAACTAGCTTTTTACAATTAAAATAAAAAAAAAGTTGATCGAATTTGGTTAGGTGAGTGCCAAGATATCTTCAATCAAAGTTTGTAAACAATTATTGTCATAGCTTATATTTAATAAATGTTTAGAATTTTACAAAATCTTTGATCAAAGATATCCTGAAAGCTACTTGACCAAATTCAATTTACTTTTTTTTGAATTCTATAGCATTTAACAATTAAAATAAAAAAAGTTGATAGAATTTGGTTAGGTAAGTGCAAAGTTATTTTCAATCAAAAGTTAAAAACAATTTTTATATACATATTTAATAGACATTTAGAATTTTACAAAAACTTGATTGAAGATATCCTGGACAACCTGACCAAATTCAATTAACTTTTTTTTTTTGAATTCTATAGCTTTTTATAATTAAATAAAAAAGAGTTAATCAAATTTTTTGATTAATTGTATACAAAATTATAAAAATTAATGATTTACATAGGTATGGAAATACCAAAAATAGGGTGTAGAAATACTGGTTATCTAAGTTTATTTTATTATAAATTTTTTAAAATATAATTTAACTCCTCTATAGTCAACAAAATTAATATACAGTCAACTCTCTCTAATCTGAACTGCTGGGACTGTTTTTTTTTTACTATGTAAAAATTTGAAAAAATTCAGGTTTCAAAAAGTTATATATAGCTTATCTGAACTTTATAATAAAATTTACAAATGTTCTATAAGATTTTGTTCAGTTTAGAGAGAATTTAATAGTGGTCAGTTTAGAGAGATTCGGATTAGAAAGAGGCAACTGTAATTACAGATTATTATTTTTTTTTAAGGTGAGGTTTTGCTTATATAATTACAAATTTATTTTTACCAATTATTTATAAATATATAAAAAATATTTCTATATTAGTCACACTTCTTTATAATCACAACTTTTTATATTTCAACAGTGCAACTATAAAGAAGTTAGACTGTATCCTATTTTTTAAAAAAATATTTTTACTACCAATATGCAACTTTATAAGCTTGTACTATACAACTGCATTGCTAAATATACAGTTAAAATTTTAATTTAATTGGATTAGTATAAAGGTAGTACATGAATACAGATTTATATTTATATTCAAATTAATCCAAATTTTAACTAAAACTGGATTTAGTTTTTTGAACAAAATATATTTAGATATAATATAATCCAGATATAATATATAATCCAGATATAATATATAATTTAGATATAATATATAATTTGAATATAATATATATAATTTGGATTATATATTATATTCAGATATAATATGCAATCTGAATAATATATAATCTAAATTATATACTATATTCAAATAGAGTATATAGCAAATATATAATATAAAAGAGTTGCGTGTATTGTGGCCAGGTTAAAGTTTTTACTTATAAAATTTTTTAATAAGCAAAAAGATTTTTGTAGAATTTTTATTATTTATACTTAATAAAGAATATATTATTGTAAAAAAATCTTTATATTATATATAGTTTTAGATATAAATAATTAGTACACAAATATAATATAAAAATTAAATTCTAGGAAAGAGGAGTGGTATTGTAGCCAATTATTTGACAGCGAATAATTTTTGATCTACTGGTCTGTTTTGGATGATTTTATCACTAAAATGACCATCTCAGAGAGCCGATTCTAACAAGCACAAAATTATTAAAATTCAATCATGGAATCCCAAAATCGTTAAAGGTAAATATGTAAAAATTTTGCAAATTTACTAATATAATTTGATATAAGATAAATTTATATCGATCTTAGGACAGAACCCGAAATATATATAGATAGGTCAGGTATGAGTTTGCTTATTTTTGAGGTTTTTTATGCAGATCTTTTCTATTTATAGTAATTTTTTTTGCTTATTTTTGAAGTTTTTTGCAGATCTTTCCTTTTTTAGTAACCCTATAATTAACCTAACCTATCTATGTATATTTCGGGGTCCTTACAGGACCTCGTGATTGGATTTTGACAATTTTATGCTTGTTTGAATCGTCTCACTAAGATGGTTATTTTGGAGTAAAATTGTTCAAAACGGACCAGTAGATCAGAAGTTATTAACTAAATATTCTATATATATAGAGGTAGTAGATGAATCCAGATTTATATTTATATCTGGATTAATCCAGTTTTTAAACAAATCCGGATTCACTTTTTTGAACCAACTATATCTGGATATTATACAATCTGGATATAATATATAACTGGATAAAATATATAATCTGGATATCACATATAATCCGGATACAAGATATAATCCAGATATAATATATAATCCGGATATGTGTACTATCAAAAGAAAACATGCTATTGGGTTTCACTTATATTTTGTATCAGGCACAATCCCTAATAAATTAGATAGATTGTATTTGGTACAAAAAATAACTAAAATTTTGATGAAAGAAGTTACATCAACCATATATTCAGATATAGATTTATATCCGGATTTAGATTTGTATCTGGATTTAGATTTGTAATCGGATTTAGATTTGTATCCAGATTTAGATTTATATCTGGATTAATCCAAATATATTTATATTCAGATTTAAATAAAATTAATCTGAATTCGTTTTTTTTAATTCAAGTTATATCCGGATTGAAAAAATCATCTTGGTTCTAACTTTATATATATTTAAAAATAAATTCAAATATGTGCAAAAATTTGTATTTTGTATAAATGATATCTTGTGATCTAGTGATCGGAATTAGGCGAATTTTATACTATTCAATTTATTTCGATAAGACAAATTGAATAGTATAAAATTTATCCAATTCTGATCACTAAATCACAAGATATTTTATTTGGCCACAATACTCTTCCTGGCTACAATACCCCAACTCCCTTATAATTAGTAAAGTATGTCTATATACATAATAGAGGTATGAATAGTTTACCAAAAGAAATTCTTTTAAAAGATTTATCTATAATCTATACTAACTCTAATATTAAGAGATCACTCATAAAAAATAAATTTTATAAGTTTTGTTAACCCTGCTAATCATACATACTTAAGTAACTTATATCTATACAAATAATGGTTTACATATATAGAGTTATACAATACATATTTTTGTAGTATCCGATTATATATTTTAAAACTAATATGCATGGTTAGGGTTGTTAATAGAGTACTCCAGACATTAATAAAACATATAACCCACTTTTGGAATGCTCCAGAGTAGGTTGGATGTTTTACTATTGACTGGAGTGCTTCATTAACAACCTTATGCATTGTAGATAGAATTGGATTTATATAGTGAAAATGGATCTGGTAGATTACTTTTTATCATATTTGATAGATTATCGATTTTGACAAGATAGGTTTAATAGTATTATATCCAATACAACTTTGTAATGTCTTATTATTATTGTTATCTTTTTACTGCTATATGTGTGTTTTAGTAAAAGTCAAATATATTTTATTAATCCGAATATAAAACATATCCAGATATAAAACATATCTGGATAATTTGAATATAAAATATATCCAAATATATTTATCAATTTGAATTTAAAATATATCCGAATATATTTTATTAATCCAAATATATTTATATCTGAATTTAAATAGAATTAATTTGGATTTATCTTTTTTAATTCTACTTATATCTGGATTGAAAAAATTTTTGAGGTTCTAATTTTAAATTAGTATTAGAGATTAAAACTAATTTATTTTAATAAAGTTTTATATATTACTATATATAGGGGTCTGCTAAAGCCTTGTACTTATGTGATTTTTAATATATAGATCAGCCAATTAGAATCATGAAATTTTGTCTATACAATAAGTCAAAAATCAAAAAAACACAAAAATATAAAAATAATAGTTTAAACACATTTTGGTGCATTAATAAAAAAATATAAAGAAGGCAATTATATATATATATATCTCTTCTAATAGTAAACTAACTCTAATCCTAATTATAACTAAAATTTCAAAAGTTACATAAGCACAAGGCTTTAGTGATCTCCTATATATAGTAATTTTATATATAGTAATTATTATTAAATATTTAAAATTTATATTTTAACAACTACTAATTCAATTAAGCTAAAATTTTAACTATATATTTAGCATATATATAACAATTCACTTGTACAATATAAACTTACAAAGTTGTAAATTAGTAACAAAAATATATTTATTTTTAAAAAGGAGTGTTGCTAACTTGCCCCCTTGGTGATGTAACCACCCTATAATTTACCAATTATGTCGAAGGATCTTGTGTAACAAAATAATGAAAATTTTAAGAAAATTTAGAAAAAAATTAATAAATTATCAATATCGCAAAATTTTATTACAAAAACTAGCTTTGAGCTATTAAATAAAAGTTTTTGGCATCTAATTTTGCATATAAATAATCAATCCATCCTCTACCTTAATATACCTATACCCTTACCCTAACCCTAATCTTTAAAGAATAATTTTTTATATAAAAACTTCTATAAAAATAAAGGGTGATTAAAATTTATAACTTTAACCAGGTGTTAAAATTAATTAAATTCTTTAAAAAATATTTTTTTGCTTTTTTTTAAAAAAATATTAAAATTTAAAACATTATTACACAACAATATGTACTATATATACAAAGATAATAAATTTTATATTAATAAATAGCTTAGAACTTGTTTATTTAGTATAAAAAAATTATAAATAGGTAATTAAAAATTAAAAAATTTTTATATATAGATAAATTAATTTTTTAATTTTAGTTTATTTATATTTTTGTATTTACAAATTGAAAAAATAAGTTATTAATAAAAATTTTTACAGAAATAAAATTTTTTAATAAAAATTATATTTAAATATTTTCTAAATCATATATAATAAATAAAGTTATTTAAACATTTATAGGAAAAATTTTTTATTATGAATAGATTGGTATATCTATATTTTTATACTGAACTATAAGTGGACTATATAGTTTTTTAAAATCAAATATTTTCTTTTTTATAATATTCTAGTACAAATATAACTGATAATACAATTTACCAAACTAAAATATATTTAACAAAAAAAATCTATATTAATAGAAAGCTTAGAACTTGTTTATTTAGTATAAAAAAATTATAAATAGGTAATTAAAAATTAAAAAATTTTTATATATAGATAAATTAATTTTTTAATTTTAGTTTATTTATATTTTTGTATTTACAAATTGAAAAAATAAGTTATTAATAAAAACTTTTACAGAAATAAAATTTTTTAATAAAAATTATATAGTATTTAAATATTTTCTAAATCATATATAATAAATAAAGTTATTTAAATATTTAGGACCGTGTCATTAATCACCTAATTATTTTTTATCAGAGGCCTACTCCCTTTCTCTTTCTTAATATATATATAGTCAGGTTCTTATATATAATTTCAACTTTTTTACCCCCTCCCCCTAAAAAATCACCTGATTTTTGTCACTCCCCTTATATTAAATTTTAGAAAAAAATTTTTATTATAAATAGATTGGTATATCTATATTTTTATACTGGACTATATAGTTTTTTAAAATTAAATATTTTTTTTATAATGTTTTAGTACAAAATATAACTAATAATACAATTTACTAAACTAAAATATATTTAACAAAAAAATCTATATAAATAGTATACTTATAATATTTAATTTATTTAAAAAAATTTTTTTTATTAGGCGGCATTCACAATTTATATGAAACCAGTATTGTTAGGTCTTAAGGATAATACAAATAATACAAGTCATTCTTATTATAGTAAAGTGATCTATTCCATTAATAAAAATTTATAAAAATTCATTATAATAAAAGTTTTATTAGTAAATTCACTATATCAAGAGAATTTTATATAAACTGGCTTTGAGATTAATTTCACTATATCGAGATTTTAATTAGTTTTCACTATATTGAGAGTTTACTATAATAAGAGTGATTTGTACTATATGGCAGTGTTGTACATGGGACAGTTGGGACATGAGTTGGGACATTGTGGGACATTTTGGGACAATTTTTTAAATTGAAATTACTTAAAATTTTATTAAGATAATCTAATTTAATTCTTTTAAAAATGAGTTCAGCATCTAGAAAAATATATAATCATGTATTTTTTTAAATTAAATTATTAATTATTAAGACTTGGGACATAGTTGGGACACTTGGGACACTGGGATGTTGGGACGTTGGGACATGGCAAAAAAAGGCTGGGACAGTGAAAATGTACAACACTGCTATATAGTATTATTCTTTAAGATCCTTATTTTTATACAATATTAGTACTAGTTTAACATAAATTGTGGATGCCACCTTATTAATATGCTATACAGAAAATTATTAATTACCATATATATTTTATAATAGAATAATATACAGTTTATCATATAGACTAAAATAAGTTTCTTGTATAAGAATCTAAATATAGTATTTATTTTTAGATTTTTTTATTTAAAATTAATTTAAAGCTAACTACTATTAGTTTAGAATAGGATAAAAAAAGCTCTAGAATTTTTTTTAAATAAAAATACTAATTTTTAATTTTTTTAAATTAAATATGTTTTTTAATAGAGTTTTATAATTTATTGCACTCCTTCTTTTAATTAAAAATTTTGTCTATGAAACCACTTTTGGAGTTCAAATAAAAAAGATTTCTTGTAAAATTTGGTATCAACTATACTTTTGCTAGAGTTTTAAATTTTATATAAGTTTTATATAATTTTATTAACACAAATTATACTGTAATTTATATTGTAAAGTATGTAAGTTATACATATAAACTCAAGATAACAATTTATAAAATTTGGTCTAAATCATACTATGATTTGGTTTTAATTGGTCATTTGTTTTGCTATTGAGGCTGAGTCAAGGTGATGTTAATGCTAGTAGAAATTGTTATAATTTAACCAACTTTAATACTTATATTGTAACATATATATTGGCCCAGGTAAGTTACAAATAACTTACAGTAATTTAATATATGTCAAGTAAGTTATAACAGTGTTATAACAACCCTAACTTTTGCTCTATCCCAGGTCTCAACCCTAACCCTAATATTAATCCAATTTTATTTTTGTTTTATAAGAATTTCTATAATTATTTGGTACACGATCCATAGTAATAATCGGGGGTGCAATAATTATAAAATTCTTTTTTATAATACAATAAATTAAACATTGATTATTAGTATAGCTCAAAATTTAATAATTGTATAATTCTTGTTTTGTCTTTTGTATTTTAGTTTAAAATTAAAGTACTATTTAGGTGGCATCCACAATTTACGTTAAACTAGTACTATATTGTGATAATACCACTGTCACGGGGTAAACGTGATATATCGGATGATCATTTAAAGTACACTGCGCCACGTTTCAGATGACAATCAATCATGCATATCGGCAGTTCACAATCGATCTGCATACAATTAATCGTGCATAATCAATCGATCATGCATGCTCGGCGTACGGCGTAATGAATTAGAAACCTCTCAACCTCGAGTATAATACGCGTATTATGATAGCACCTTAGATAGGATATAATATGATTGTAGGCTCATAGTTTCTATAATATTTCATAATGTTAGATTAGTATTCCCATAAAATCTGTAAATTATAAAAAGGAGGTCGTTTTTGGCTCTTCTAGTTAGTAATCTTCGGATTATCTATATCTGTATTTAATATTAACAATAATAAAGTCAGATTCCCCTTATACCCTTGTTTTTATCATAAATCGGATTAAATCACCAAGTCACGCCTCTGGCGAGCTGCCTTCTTGTCATCTCTTGTATCGTAAAGTGAAGGAATTGTCAATTCTCCCCGTAACACCACATAGTATTATGTTTGTATTATCTTTAAGACCTTTTAACAATACTGTTTATCATAAATTGTGGATGCCGCCTTATTGATAACTCTTTCTTCAATAGAGCATAACTAAAAGTCTATCATAAAGTTTAATATTAGATTATTGGTTTTAAAATAGATTTTAATAATTATATTGATCTTTTTTGTAAAATTTTTAACACTTTATTAGGGATCCTACTATTTGACGTTGATTGTTAAGATGGTTGAAATATATCGAAACTAAGAAAAATTTTTATTTCATAAAATATTTTTGATAAAAACTATGCATCAGAATTGGTTTTGTCTGGTTATAAACAAAAAAACAACAAAATGTAAAAAAAAACTTTTAGAATAAGAACCTTATTGTGATATACTGTGAAATGGTGAAATCGGTCTCTAACACTAACATTAAACTAAGGGTGGGTGGTTACGACCCTTAATTATTGAGTAACAATAAGTTCCTGTATAAAAAACTTTTAATGTTGGCGGAAATGAACTTTTCATCCATCGGGTATAATTAACTACCATGCATCGAGTCGGGAGACGTATATATTTGGTCGAGTGGTGCTGGATAGCTCGTTTTTTTGAGACTAGGGCTTAATGTTTTACTATATTGTGTTATACTATTGATATAATATCAGTAATATACACAGTGGGTATAAGTATAATACCAACAATTAGAAACAGTTAGCCGAGGAACATCATGATGGTTATACCATGTATACAGTATTATACAATATTATACTTGGTATTATATACAACTTTCTATTGTAACGTTATAATTAAAACCCTACTTGAGACTGATAATACTTCGGGGATATAATCAAGAATTACAGAATTAGTTTATACAATTTACAGCCCGTTTTTAAAAAAGTTGTGGAAAGATTCAGACCAATATACTATGGGGAGTTCACATTATTTCCCTGAATTTTCAATGTTTTCAAGACCCGCTCTACTTGGATCTTTAATTTTCATTATATAATCAGAATAGATTTCCACGTGGGTGGGTATATGGAAATCTGGTTCTAATGATTCCCCGCAGTCACTCGTAGGGAATCTGCCACTTCGATCATTTCTGTCGTTTCGGTCGTACCGGTATCTTCAGGAAACCCCTAGCATTCCCCCGAAAAATGTAGGTCACGAATCAGTTACCGAAACGATATTTCGAAGCAATATAACTTACATACTACTTAATAAAAAGTTTTATATATTATTATTATATTTATAGTCGTTCTTACAAATTCTAGAACCAGTTACTGTAAATAAAAGTTAGCTAATAATGATATTGTCGAATACAAAAAGGTTTTTGACTTTGGTGTGATCGGTACGTGAAGATATTGGTAGAATAATTAATTAAGATAATTTGGATAGACGTTTTAAGTCACATAGATTCTTCTTCTATAGGTGAATAAAAAATTAGACCAGAACTTTACAAGTATATATATGACAATATTACCGGTATCTGCTCTCTATTATAAGCCATTTATTATTAAGCCTGCTTATCAAGGCGTACCGGTATAATACCATATCGATATATTTAATCTAATTACAGTATATATGCTTCAATTGAAATAACAAGAGTTCTAAGACTTCATCATAGATTTACAGTAAAAATAAAGGTTTAGTTCATGAAATTGCTTAATTCACAAAAAACTTTCTTAAGTCTAAATATTCAGTTGTTACTCGAGCTAGCAAGTTTTCTAAACTTTGATTGGCTGGAACTGAGGGGAGCGTAATGAAAGCCTTCAAGCCATATTCTACGAAATTTCGTAAATGTCCGGTTCCCGCTTCAACTGATTCTGATTTAGGATCAAAACCAAAAAATTGATCCTAAATTAGGTTCAATTTTGAATACCGAAATCGTGTTAATAGAATATCTTTATTATTATCATATCGTCAACATATTATAATAAATAGAATGTTTAACCAGTTTTTATGTTTTTTAATACATTTTAAAAAACGTTTTAAAAACATTGGCGCTATGACTAAAAAATTCGGTGCATAATTTTTGATTTAAACTACACTTTTTTTTTTTTTTACTGTTGTATGCTTTTTTATTGTTTAAACTTATGACTATAAATTTAGTTATCGTCATCTTCAAACAACTATCATGTGTCAATATCTTTTTGAATTCTCAAATTTTTATATAACAACGAGTTTTTTTACTCAAAGTTAGACCAATAAATAAATATCTGTTCATTAGGCGGCATCCACCCACAATTTATGTTAAACTAGTATTGCTACATGGATCTTAAAGATAATACAAGCATAATACTATATGTCATTATTATCTTCAAGATCCTTATTTTTATACAATACAGTACTAGTTTAACATAAATTGTGGATGCCACCTTATTACTTTGGAATGTATTAAAACGGTTAAAATCGTTTTTAATCAAACAATCATGATCTTTAAAATCACGGTTTAAACCATTTTCCATCTCTAAAACATTGTCATGTTCCTTTTAGTTATACTAGACAATAACTTCAAAACGCCAAAACTTTTTATACAAGCAATATTTTTAAAATCTGACTGGTAACTATGTTCTTCATGATGAGCTTTACAAAGTTACGTCCAGATTTTTAAAATACCATCTGTGTAAAAAGTTTTACCGCTTTGAAGTTTGATTTTATTTAATGTTTTTAATATGAATTTTCAAATCGCTGAAACTTTTTATACAAGAGGTTTTTCATATAGAGCTATATAAGCTCTATAAAATTACTGGTCAGTTTTTTGAAAAACTTCTTGTGTAAAAAGTTTTAACAATTTGAAAAATAGAAACAGGTCACATGATTGTCGAGTATGGATGTTTTGCACTATTTTTAATTTCCAAAAACGGTTTATATTTTTAGTAGAAGTATAACTTAAAATTTAACATTTTGCAGTATTATACTGTACAATTTTCAAAAATCACCCATGAGAATACTCTTTTTTTCATCTTTCGTTTATTCATTATATAGAAGCATTTAAACTGGAACTTATGCCTTATTACAGAATCGTAAGTTCCTGTTAATATATTGTGAGCTTTTCTATAATTTCAAATCAAATTTTCTAACCAAATTTGTTGATTTTCTATCTCATCTCTTATATTTCACTATTAAAATTTCTTCTATTTTTCTACAACATCGGAGATCTGAACTTTTCCATGTGTTACTTATATTCTTATTTCCATAATCTTTAAGTACTATTACTATCTTTTACTAGATGGTTTTAAATTTTACAATTCAAATCTTTTTGAAAAAATCTCAAAGAATTATCATTCGTGATTATTTTTTAAAATTTCAATTGATGAACTCACTTCATGGAATAAGTCACTTAGGATCTATTATTGAAAAAAATTACGTAATAAAAAGGATATTCTTAAATCTTTAATAAACAAGTTTGGTAAGTATTGCTGACAAATTGTGATTACATTTATAGTACAATTAATTGGTTAATTACTCATCGAATTAATTCGAATTCGCAGCATTCGCAGATTATATAGAAATTCATTTACTGTATCGAAATCTACTTTATAAGAAAGCCGACACATCCTTTATAGACTTGAGTACGTTTTCTTATGATACTTGTAAGAAAAAAACTATTGCGCATCTAAAAAAGCTTTCCCATCTACATCTATCAATATTAAAAATATATAACATAAATACATATTTCTATAAACTAGGAATTGGTACATTTTTAACTTACCGCACATTACACGAAAATTAATGTTCATGAGCTATGTAAGTATGCACTATATAGCAAAAAACATGTTATTTTAACATGATTTCTTTCCTTTTCGCTTATACTATGCCAACTTTTTACAATATTGTATTATCATCAAAAATTTATTATAATTGACGGTACGAAATGTCAAAATGTCATATTGATTACCAAGTTTACTGTAGTAATAATGTAACAATACCTCAATTCAGTAATTTCGCCGTCAATTATAATCGTAATCTACAAAAATGAACCCATTATTTGAAAAACTTTCGCGTTTTCTTACAAGAAAAGTTTAAATTATATTTACCGAAGTCCTCTAGAAAGTATAGAAGTGTATAAAAAACGATTTTTCATTAAACGTAAGAGAGGAGAGTAAGTCTCTTCTTTTATGAACATGACATTATGGCATATAACTTAAAAAAAAAACGACGTACGCGTATGTATGTATCTGTCTTTTGTATCTCCTA
>QKWP01001768.1:91567-109937 GCA_003550325.1 Gigaspora rosea | reverse complement strand
TATTAATACTTTTATAATTTTATACTTTTGGTCAGAATTATAAAAATTTGACCAGAATTATAATTATAACCTGATATTTTTGGGACCCCACCCACCCACTAAAAAATCACGTAATTTCTGGAAGCCCCCTAATGAAAAGAGTGTGTTAGTAACAAGAATAAAAGTAAAAAAAAAAAACAAGAAAAAAAAGAACTAGTATGTTTGTTATGTACCAGTCCAGCCCATTCTTGACAACATTTACATTTTTCTAGCAAAAAAAATAGCGAAAAAAATAGAACTGGTATATTGAAAATATACCAGTCCAGCCCAAAATTGCTATATTAATAAAATTATAAAAGAACAAAAAAAAAGTTAAACAAAAGTAGATTAGATTTAAAAACTTAAAAGTTCAAAGTAATAAATTATTAAATTTTAAATAAACATATATATTTTATTCTATTAAATAAATCATAAAATACAGTTCGAGTTAAAGCAAAAATAAAGTAAAGTTAGATTATTTGGTACTATAAATATCATAAGTCTTAATATAATTAGTATTACAAAATATAACAATATAAAAATATAAATCCAAAATTGCTAAGTTCAAATTTTAAATGATTGGCAACCATTAATCATTATATATCAATTTGAATTAATATGATAGTAATTAATTGCAGATATATAATGATTTATATCTGTTAATTGATAGTTATCGATTATTGATATCTATTGTTTTGCAACTGCACTATCAATTTATATCATTATATTTTAATCAATATATATCATTTTTTTGTTATATATTAATTAATGATTATCTGGTTAAAAAATTTCATAGTAAAGTTTAAAAGTAAACTACAACCAACTCAAGTTGGTTGTTACATTTTGTATTACAAAAAAAAGTTTCATATGATATAATATTAAAAGTACTTTAAAAATTACAATTGACTATATGGGATATAGTTAATTAAAATAGCCTATTTTATATATATCTTATTTTGAGATAATTGAATTTAAGGATAGGCTTTTTCACATGGTTTGTTTAACAAAGATTGGGCAAAATACTGTTATGTGATTGGTTGTAAAAATCTCATGACCAATCACATATCAATATTTTGCCCAAACTTTGTTATACAAACCATATAAGAAAGCCTACTCTTAATCATTTGGTTTGGTTTTTGAACTGATCTGGAATTAATCAAATTTCATAATTTTGATTGGTTAAAGATAGTATATAACTATAGGGTAATCTTGTGATATGCTAGCTCTATACAGCCTCATATACTAGTAATTTTCTTTTACATTATTTGATTTTTTTATTATGTATATCAACTTTTATTTATAATTGAAAAGTATCAATCATGTCAAAATTTATATAAATCTAATAAAAAACCATTTTTCAAAAAATTGTAAAAATGGGCCATATAAAAAAAAATCATCACTAATCATATTTATTCTAAAATCAGCCAATCAAAATAAACTTTTACTATACTATATTGCAGTACTACCTAGGGTTAGGGTTGGGGCATGGTGTCCCAGGGCATGCCTTAGGGGCATGCCCCTCTGGGCATGCCTGGGGGCATGCCTTTGAGCCAAAAGGCATGCCTCTATCATGTGATTATAAATTTGAATCATGTGAATTGGTATGCATTGATTGGCTAATTTTTGTGAATCATTTGGTGATACAGAATCTGGTTGGCTAATAGAAATAAATTCAAACCAAATTTTATTTATTCTGATAACTATAATTATTGTGTATCTGGTTAAAAAAAACTTGAATTTATTTATCAATCAATATATATTTAATAACAAAATAAATAATGAATAACATAAATGAATTAAAAATTGTTAACTATCAATAAAGTAATATATGTATATAGAGGATAAAAGGAGAATATAATTATATAAATTCTATATATACTCTATATCTAATATGTATTGTAGCTTTTAAAACTTTGTTAAATAATCTATAATTATATAGAATGTTTAATCTATGACAAAAAGTGTATTTTATCACTAACTTTTAATTTATTTCTCTATTTTCTGAATTATTTTTACTATAGGTAGAATAAGAGTAGTTTTAGAATTTATTCATTTAAAATCAAATAATATATAGTACAATATGTGATAATAATATAGTAATTTACCAATCAGAATTAAAGCTTGCTATGCTACATATCATATGATTTATATATAGGGGGCATGCCCAGGGCACAATAAGAGAGGGCATGCCCAAAATTTTTACTGTGCCCCCAACCCTACCTAGGGTTAGTAAAATTATGGGGGACAACTCCAATATTATACAAGTTTAATAGTAATGCAAAAATTGTCACTTTATATAAAAATCATATAAATTCATATGTATCGTGTTCAATCGGTCAAAGTCTTGATTGTTAATTTTTTAAAAATAACCTGTCTACTGGGATTTCTTTTTTTTTCGAAACTTGAAATAGACAAAGGTAAGTAATTAATTATAAAGAAATTTTATAGCTGTTCTTTTATTGTTAAAAAAACTGAATCATATATACATGCTTAATTATTGTAAGATAAAAGAAACGAAAATAAGTGATCATATACACAACTCAAAGCCTATAAGTTTTTTTTCATTATTCATAATATTCTTTAATAATATTATTTCATTTCATATACCCAGGTCTAAATCTCTACTCCTTAGCTCCATTACACACTTACAGAAGATTGATGATCATAAATATAAATATTTTTTTTTACTCTTTTTTGCTTTTTTTATTTTGTATTAAAAACATTTCTAATCTTTATAGTAGTTTTGTAGTTGTCCTAGAGTTTCTCTACTGTTTCTTTGGTGTTCACCGGTTCTTGTAGTAACTTGATAGTGATTCGATATGGATATGGAAGTTCATTGGCGCTCTTGTAAAAACTCTTGCAATGTTTCAACAACATTCTTGTGGTGATTTGATGGCATTCTTGTGGCAATTCGACGGCGTTCTTTGTGGTGTTTTGACATGGTGATTCGATAGCCAGGCTAAGTATGATAGCAATGAAAAGATTTGGAAAAGGTGAATATCTTAACGACTGTGTTTCAAGAGAATCTGTAATAATTTAATCGTGTTTATTTTATATGTGGGTTTTGTTACAATATTTGAAAACAAATATACATAGTATGTTTTATTTAATGATAATGAACTTAATTTTATTTAATTTATATTTTAGGTGATCAAGTTTGAAAATAGTGAGACACATAGCATTTAAATGAAAAATATCGGTTTGGATCCTATTTGGTATTTGAAGTCTGCTGAAAATGGATATTCATATACATGGGTATCTAAAATATAGATGATTTACGGCAGACAGCATGGCGAAATGTTTTTAATATTTTCATCATGGTGATTCAAAATGCTATATAGCAAAATTATTTTCGTCTGGTGAAATTAATTTCGCCTGCCGAACTTTTGAAATTATTTTTGTTAGCAAAAATTATTTTAATCTGACGAAATTATTTTCGTCTGATAAAATCCTGAAATTATTTTTGTATTATTTTCATCTGTAAAATTGTTACTGGCAGTTGTATTATTATATAAGTTTATATAACAAAAATAAGGATGATCGAAAGAAAGCATGAAAAATTTGGTCCAAAAACCAAGAATCCTACTGCTGCTAGGATCCCTGGAGCTTATTGTTTGATGGTCTTTTTTATATAATATTTTACTTCACTACTTTTCAGATCGATATTTATTTATACATTACAAATAGCTTCGGGGCTTTCCACTATGATTTAAATTTTAAGATTTAAAGTATCGTGGGATTTATTACTAACGATGAGTAATTCCATATTCATTTACACGACAATGAATTTAGTTCCCACCACTTGAACCCTTACTATTGTTTTTCAATAAAGCATCGCCTCCATAAATTTGTTTTGCCGATCAACGCGCATTTCAGGTTCTGAGTCATATGGCATGGACCTGTTTTTTTTGCTAAAGCTGAGTCGTAATCATGTTTTTGCATTAGTTATCAGATATAAAAACATCATAACAATTAGAATAATGGTTTCAAATCTGTAACCTCTCAATACCAATACAAAACATGTCCACTATGCATAGGTTTTGGGCTCAACGGTAATAGGTTTTTATATACTAAAATGTAAATGTTGCAGTAAAACCTCACTAATATTTATTTAATATGAGAATTGGTTTAAATATTATATTTAATTTTTGTCATTTGAAAATATTTTGGAATGGCGAAAATATTTTAGATATCCTAAAATATATTTGGCATGCTAAAATAATTTTTCTGCCTAAATTATTTTCAGCATCCTAAATTATTTACGATTTAGTCTGCCTAAAATAATTTAGCCATTTAAATTATGTCGAATACAAAATAATTTAGACATCCATATATACTTACGGCTGGTTTTTTATGACTAAATATTTTTATGACCTAAAAAATGATGCATTGAAGTTTTAAAAAATTCATTATTACATGTTTTAGCCAAATGCCAAATTAGTTACTAAATAGATATTCTCTTTTAATACGATTTGTAGCAAATATTAATGAGATAGTTTGCTAAAATAAATATGTACTTAATAAAGTCTGAATTTTACTATTTAATAGCTTCAATTATTAAAAGTGGTATTTAGTTTCTGCGAATATCAAAATACACCCAATTCCTATATAAACTTACCAGACAGTAGGAATAGAATGTAGCAATAATATGTTTTGAATCAGCAAGCAATTAATATAGATGAGGGTTCTTTGGTATAGCATCGTGAATATTTTTAATATATATTTATATGATTGTTATACAAAATTATACAAGTCATTTTATTAGGTATATATATCATATAAGTTGGCCCCCTGTAATTTTACTAACCCCTAGGTACTACTAGTTAAAGCTAGTGCATATCTGCAATTGCATGATATATTCTTTTTTGCATAGAAGATGCGATTGCACAATTTTTATATTAGGGCTAATATTGCATAATTAATAGCACATAATCTGTGTATAAATCTAAAAAACACATGTATCAGCAATTAACCAACCATAAATTCAAGTATCTGCTATTTTAAGTATACCTATTAAATTGAGCATTAGTTTATAGTGACCCATTACCATAGTGATCTCATGATCAACAAATAAAAATTGATTACGTAAATCACATGCTTGATGAGTATGTAATTTACATGATTAATTTTTATTGGTCAATTATATCACTTAATAAAAATAAGAGCGATAAATCCTAAGTTCAAAATAATATAATAATACTGATAACAATTTTAATTTATTATATATACCTCAAATTAATTACATCATAAGAAAAAAATTCTATATATAAAAAAAAAACTAATATCGTGACAAATAACATAACTACTATATAAAAAAAACCTAATACCACGATGAACAACTATATATAAAAAAAACTATATTGTAATGATTTCAAGAAAGCAATAGTACCATTAGCATCGAGTTTTTAAAAAGTGCATCAGCTAATCCTCTTTCCAATTCAAGATTATTATGTTCAAGTTTCAAAATCTTCCAGAATGACAAAAGCTTAAGATCACTAGAATAACAGATCTATAGCCCAAAATCTCTACAAACTACATACTGAATGACTAAAGCTCAGAATCTCTATACTCCAAAATAATAGCACCAAATGAAGCCTAGATCTCATTATCAAAATATTAAAGCCCAGTACCAAACATGAAAGCCCAAAATCTTCATACTCCTTAAACAATAGCACTGAACAATGAAAGTCTAACCTTTATCAGTTTTCTAGTGAAGCGCAAATCTACAAAAAAAACAAAGTATTAGTTTAAGAGTAGGGTGTCAATATTTCCATTTTCATATAAAATAGATTGTAGATCAACTTAGTATAATAATATCATATAATTTACTTATAAACATCATATGATTCGACCAATGAGGATTATCAAATTTTTGTGTAACCCAGGAAAAACATATAGTGACCTCGGAAAATTTAATTCTATGAAATTTATTTTTTTTAAAAAGATGCATTTCTTACACTATTATAAACAAGCTACTTTAAACTATATATTATATAAATATGGTAAAAATTGATCCAGATAATAAAAAGTTTTATTAGAAGCATATTTTTATTTACTATATAAAATTCAATCTACTATGTAGATCATATGAAAAATGATCTACATACACCCTACCCTTAAAAAAAAAAGCAAAAAAAAACAACAAAAATAAAAAAAACAATAATGTATCTCAAAGAAGCTATAGTACAAAATGACTAAAGCCCAAAAACTTGTACAATGAAAGTGCAGAACTATTACAATTTTTATCAGTTATCTAATGAAAATAACCCTACAAAAAAGAAAGTGTTAGTTCAAAGGAGGAAAAAACAAGGAAACAATAAAAAAAAAGTATCTTGAAGAATCCTGGTTTTATTTTCTACTATTGGGTCTTCCAGAAAGCAAATCTAGAAAGTAATATTATTAGTTCAAATTAAAAAAAAAAGAAACTACTTATCTTACAAAATTACGGTTTTAATTCCAAATCAAACACGACTTCACAACAGTATTAAGACTTTAATTCAAGGCTTCAATGATGGTTTTAACAATATCTCAACTTCAACGATTACTCTAATATCAGCTCCAGCAATGACTCCAATGATAACTCCAATGACAAAACCTTTAAAGAGAAGAAAAAAAAGCTATTTAATAAAAAAAACACAAAAAAAAAACAATAAAAAAAACAATGATTATCAAAAGGATAATCATTATTTTATATGATTGCTGATTTTAAAAACAATTGGCTAATCATAAGGGTTGTTATGGCGACAGGTCACTATGAATAATTTTACTATTAAATTATACATATAGCATTATTTGAAATCACTTATATAGTTTTAGAAAGATAATTTTTTCCTTGATAATAATCTGAATTCACTTTTTGAAACATTTATTAAAGTATTATACTTTATGTACTTTAATAGTATAACTAATAATTAAAAATAATAACATTTAATGATTACATTAAAGAACTTTAAGTATTCAACCATTTTTTTTTATTCAACAATTAAAAAATTCAATTAGTTTTTTTTTTAAAAAAAATAATAAAAGGGGTTATTTATATCCTGTAGGATGGGTATTCTTATTTTCACTCCTCCGATTGTACCAATCAGATTATTGAATTTTGTGTAATAATCGAATATAAACAAAAACAAAAAACGTAAACAAAAATTAAAAAATCTAACTATCTTAAGAAAAATTAAAGATATTATAAAAATTTTTTTGTCTATATGTAAAATTTCATGCTGAACAAGTTTACTTAGAGGACTTAAAAAGATTATTGTCCGGAGCGAAGTGAAGGACCTTTAGTTTCTACATATCGTGATACAAAAGTTACTTTCTTGATGCATCACATATGAAAATATCAAAAATGCAACTTTGCACTTTCCGTCTGTCCACTTATATGATTTTTAATTGCCAATTTATAAAATTGATGATAACTTTTGATCCACTGGTTCGTTTTGGATGATTTAACTATTAAAATGTTCATCTCAATGAGACGATTCTAACAAGCCCAAAATCATTAAAATCCAATCACAGAATTCCAAAATCATTTATCACTAAGTAAATTTCTTTACTATTAAATAACTTTTGATTCACTAGGTTGTTTTGGATAATTTAACCAACAAAATGTTCGTCTCGGTGAGACGATTCTAACAAACCCAAAATTGTTAAATTCCAATTACAGGATCCAAAAATCAATAAAGATTTATCTGGCTTAGAGAAGTGGTCAAGGTGTCACCCCAAGCGGCAAGTCGACAGTTCGAATCCCACTGTTGACGATTTGAATATAGGCCTGTGTTCTGGTAACCATGTGGCTCAGATTGGTTGGGTTGAAAGCCTGTTACCTTGGTTCCACTATCTTAAATGGGAGCTACGGCGCAATAGTGTTATTGTTACACCAAAAAATCCAGGGAACTGGAGAAATGGAAACCCGTTTGGCAAGTCCTGAGTTAGGAGGTAATAGTGAAGATCAATGACAGTACTACCAAAAGAAGGTGAGTGGCCGGGATCGGAATAAACCAAATAAGGGCAAATTCAGCTACTGATAGGTGGCTGAAAAAACCTTATGTTGAAGCGTGTGGGACATGGATCATGAGATTAAACTTCCAGATACGTTGAAATTAAGTAGATTAGGTCTGGTGTGGCAGATCGCTTCTGGGCACTTTAAAAACAGCCGGGAGATGCTGGGCATTTACTTGTTGAGTATGATTGGGTAAGCAATTTGATAATCAGAGAGTTTAAATAGACAATACCCGTAGCGGGTTGTAGGTATGGCAGCTAGTGTAGAACCTTTAGGTGGACTACTTAAATTAGACACCAAAAGTGTACAAGTGGCTAGTTGTATCCTCATTACAATTTGTAAACTCATGTATCATTGCAAAGTCTTAATAAAGGACGCACCGGCGAGATTGCCAAGGTTTAAAAAAAAAAATAAAAATAAAGATTTATCAATCATTTAATCAAATTGATTTTTATATATATAAATTATTGATAAATCTTTATCGATCTTTGGATTCTGTGATTGAAATTTAACAATTTTGGGCTTGTTTGAATTGTCTCACTGAGATGAACATTTTGGTTGTTAAATCATCCAAAACAACCTAGTGAATCAAAAGTTATTCAATAGTAAAGAAATTTACTTAGTAATGAACGATCTTGGAATTCTGTGATTTGATTTTAACAATTTTGGACTTATTAGAATCGTCTCATCAAGTCGAACATTTTGATAGTTAAATTATCCAAAATGGACTAGTAGATCAAAAGTTATTATTAATTCCATAAATTATAACATATATAAAATTTATAGACAAGAAATAAATTGAGTTTTAGACAACAATGTTATGCTTTTATCTAGTAAATAGCAAAATTTTTTAATTATTATATATTTATATTAATATTTAGCTCCGGACAAACAATGGTATGCATTTATCTAGTCTTAGTAGGCTTTTAAGATATTATCGAAAAACTAAAGAAAAAAATAAAAAAAAATATCTATGGTCCGGTGCAGAAAGATTTGTACCTCGCCAAAAATAGGTAAGATTTACACACAGAAAAATTTTTTGTATTACTATGCATGACATCTTGAAATTTACATATATGGTAGATGATAATCAATCGCATCTCTACTTAAATTTTTTACTATACAATGTATTCTTCTTTTATAAAACGAAGTGGCACACCGTTGACAGCGAACAAAAAGTTGATGATAATTATTACAATTACATTTCTGGGGCCAGAACTATAGGAAAACATCATTAAACGTTTACATTACGCAAGCAAGTAGCTGAAGTATTGGGTGTTGCTGAGAGAACAGTTGGAAGCATAGTGTCAGACTGGAACAAGCGCAACGACAGTACATTTATGCCGACAAAAATTATTGGACGACCTAAATTTCAACCAGACGAAAATGTTGCTAAACTTTTACGAACTAAAATTTTGACTTGCAACAAAACGGATGAGCAAATTTCTGCACCTATTCTATGCCAGTTCCTTTCAGAAAAAGGATTTAAGTTTTCTAAATGGAAGGTTCTTCAAATATTGCATCATTTGGGCTTCTATTTTGGCTGGGGAGAACGAAAAAATATTCTTCATGAATCACCAAGTAATGTTGCATTTTGTTGTCGTTACCTTCGCTTTCGGTTTGCAAATTTGGAAGGCAAAAACCATGTTCCACATCGTCCAGAGGTCTTTCTTGATAAGTCTTACTGCCATTTACATCACACTTCACGCAATACATGGGTTCCTTATCAAGGTGTTGTCATGGAGTCCGGGCATAGTCCATTGGTTGTAATTTTTGGAGCAATTATTGTATTTCGAAACAGGTCCACCAACAAACTACATGGTGAACTTGTTCCAAATTCTGTTCATATTTGGGATCCAAAAATAAAACCCCAGGAAACAAAGATCGAAAAAGGAACAATGCCGAAGAATGGAATAATATTCCCGATGTTGTTAAAGAAGCAAATATTACTCCTGATCAAGTTGATTACCACGGGAATTTTAATGCAGAAATTTTTGAAGATCTTTTTTCAAATCTGTGTAAATCGCTTTACGAAAGGTATGGGCAAGTAAACATTAATATGGACGGGGCTAGCTATCATAAACGGCGAGTTGAAATCATCCCAACATCAAGTTCGAAAAAAGAAGAAATAGCCAATTGGCTAATTACACATGATATTGCTTTCTGTGATGAGTGGCAAAAACCGGAGCTCTTGGAGCTAGTTCAAATTAGTAAAGAAAAGGCATTTTCTTGTGTTGAAATAACCAAACAGTATAACCATCAAGTTTTTTTTACACCTCCCTATCATTGCGAACTTCAACCAATCGAAGGTGTTTGGGCGGTTGTAAAAGGCGAAGTTGCAAGATCAGGTCTGCACCAAAATCTCTTATCCATTTGAAATAAACTTCTAGATGCGTTTAAAAACAAAATTAATTTGCAAGTTGTAGTCGGATTTTAGAGAAAAGTACTTCAAAATGCTGAAGTATATTTTGAGTTGGACAATGATGTGCAATTAGTCGATGAAGAATTTGATGACTATGACGATTCTGATGATGATGCATAAATTTAAAATAAATTTTACATTTTTATATTTCCGAAGATGTAATAAGATAGTTAAAATAAAAAAAACCAGGTTTACTTTAATAAAAATTTTTTTTTTTTGCTGTTGTTTGAGGTACAAATCTTTATGCACCGGACTATATTAAGATAATCTTTGTTTGGTGCCTAAGTAAACTTGTCCAGCATGAAATTTAACAATTAACCAATCAAAATCGAGATGTGAGATGCAATATAGATCACTGGATGCGAGACATACATTTTTCCAAAAAAAATACATGAACAAATAAGTATAAATATTTTATGATTTTTTATTTTAAATTACTACGTACGTATTTTAGGGTGGTGCACGGCATATTTAATCTAGTAAGTTAGTGGTGTCCAAAAAATTTTGCAGGCACGTGACTTTTTGAGGCGCAAACCAATTGAATTTTAGGAGCTTTTTATGATTTTTCATAAAAAATCACTAATAACTCTAAAGTTTGTCTATGAAATCGTCTTCTGTGCATTAACAAAAAAAATTTGGTATCAGTAGTACTCTAACCAAGCGTCTAACCCAAACCCTAACCACTCAGTTTATTACTTTAATTCTTTCGCTTTATTTGATTGTTTTGATTTTCACGTTACACCTGATCTCAAAATTTGATTGGTTTGTGGTACAAAAAAGTCACGTGCCTGCAAAATTTTTTGGACATTAATCAAACTGTAATTTGTCATGTTACAGATTTTTATGCTACACAAATGAAAATCAATTTCAATTTTCGATTATATATATGTGTCCCAATTAATATATATGTCAAAACGCTTTATTGCATTTTCTTGGATATAAATTTACCGCTGAATTTTTAGAACAGGTTTGTAGATGGTTTAAAAGCAAAGTTACGTTTAAAAATATGCCAGGTCATATAAACTTTGCCATGTTATATAAACTTTTAAGTGTTTGATTTTTAACAATCTGTCAATTTTTTAAAAAAATTGTTTTTAATACGATATGTTATAATAATTTTGAAAGCCTCTATAAAAATAAGAACGTAATTACTTCAAAATGATGTACAAGAACAATTTCCAATCAAAAGAGCAAAGAAAAAAAGATGGTGATCATAAGAATCATCTAAAAGGTTTCGCTTTTCTTCATTTAAAACAATATAAATTATTTCGATTTTTTTTAATTTCGCTGATAAAAAATTTGATCCTAGTAAATTACTAATACACCTGACATAGGTTTCATTAAATATGTGCACCACCCTAGTACGTACACATATTTTGTTTTTAAAAATTTATTACATAATTTTGCATAAATGGACAGGTAACGCATACGCATAAAATGGACAGCCCTACTGCTAGCATTTGAATCTCGTCACATGCTTAACATCAACAAAATTTGGCGCATGTGATAAAAAACATCGACATGTACTACGTATGAATAAATTCGGTTATGGAAAGTTTTATGATTTAATTGATGATGAATACTGATATTATTTCTGTAACCTGCTTAATTGAAGGCGAAGACCCTCTTGGCGTGTTTGTGGTCGGAATTAATAAGAATGAGTTCGTAGGTATGCTCAAAAACGCGATAAGAGCGGCGAATCCACAGACATTTGTAAATGTTGCCGATCAAGATCTGAAGTTATGGAAAGTAGATATCACGCTCGATGAACCAAATGAAAAGTTGAAAATACTTGAAAACAAAGAATGTGCCGTAATTAAAGAACGCTTGGAAGGGATGAGTCTTCTTCCATATAAGAAAATTAAAGAGTACTTCTCTGAAGCTTCAGAAGAAAATCACCTTAGTATCATTATTGAACGTCCACCAGTGATTAAAACCACTTCGAGTCTAGAAGTAAATAAAGGTGTGTCTGATTTATATAAGTTAATGTATATAATCCACTCCTAATCTGATACTGAAAATTTTTCACAGTATTTTCAATTAAAATTTCGCATGGGAAGCATCGCAAGTCGTTTCCTTGGATTGTGGACCCATCCAGAGCATCACTAAATGATATAAAACACAGAATTCTCGACATCCTTCCCTTGCCGCAAGATACGACAGCAGATATTTTGACGTTACGTTTTAACAATGACAGAAGCTCTGAAGAACAGGAATTTAAAAATGATAAAAATTTCCAAGAATATCTCAAATACTGTGACATGACTTCGTCTTTGACGCTTAAAGTCCAAGTATATACATTACAAAAAGCATTTTCTGAATGGAAACTTGGAACGGTTTGTGATCTATTCGAATTGCCATCTAATTTCCAAGACTTTTCCAAGTTCAAATGTGGAGTCGACAGTCTTGAAGATTCAAAAGCAGATGAGTTGTTAAACCATCTCTATAAAGATCTTAAGCTCCGTAAAAAAGCCATTCATGGTAAATTAGAAGCCACTAAGAGCAAGTTTGTAGTGCCATTTCTTGTGATGGCAACGTCACTATTCGATGGGAGGGTTATACTATACCCAGAACATGACGTTCAGGGAAAATATGGGCGAGGACCACTAGATTTCTGTTTATATCTAAAAGGAATAATCGTCGGCGTTGTAGAGGTGAAGAGAGATGACTTTGATCAAGGCGTGGCGCAGACCGCTATGCAACTTCATTGTTCACTCGAGGTAGATAACCCTAAGCTAGTATTTACCCTGTGCCTAATGTTATCAACAGCATAAGCTAATATCATGACTCCATAGACAAATAGGAAACGAAAACGTAACGAAATGGAAGAAATAGACATTGACAAGGCATATGGAATTGTTACGGATAGTTGCAAGTGGTATTTTATCGAATGCGTAGTGAATGAAGATGATAAACCGAAATTTAGCATTCATTCGGAGGAAGGATCCGTAATCGACTGGAGTGAGGAGATAGAATCATTGGAGAATGGTGCGCGTAGAGTTTTGGGTCATATTGTTTGGTTGTTGAAAGAGGCGGAAAGGTTGATTGAGTTGAAATTATCGGAAAAAAAGAGGCGAACTGGTTAAATACATTAAAAAAAGACATGTACACTGGGATTCTCCCGACATTTGCAACATATTTTAGATTTTTAATTTAGTATATACCCCTCGATTATCAATAAAATAAAATATTCTCTACGCATGTTTTTTATCTATTTACATAATGTTGAAATACTGTATAGTTCTGTAGTTAAAAAAAATTCCGGCATGATTTTTTGATCGTCGGAAATTTTCCGTTACTTAACTGAATTTGTAAAATTAATATAATAGACTATTACAGTAACTATTAATAAAATATTACGTATATAATGTGCAATTTGTATATTGATATATAAATATTTTGTATTTATGAATTTAAATAAATTTTTTTTTTCGAATTAATGGATCAAAGCGAAAGTATTCAAAATGATCAAAGTATTCGTGACAACTGTGAAAGTGAAATTTTTTTCGAAATGGATCAAAATGAAAGTATCCAAAATGATCTAAGTATTCGTGACAACTGAAAACGATTATGAAAATGATGTAAATGATCAAAGTGATCAAGAACTGGCGTTATCTAATAATAAAAAAAAGTCATAGATTATAATGAAGTCTAAGTCTAGCTTCAAAAGTTCTTGACTTAATGAGTTTAAATGGTTCAATATGATAGGGTTTCTCAACGAATGTTTTGTAAATATTGTAAACGGCACAAAAAACAAAATGTTTTTGGAAGTACAGGTAAACAAACATGAAAATGTTTATACTACTTATACTGTATAATGTTTAATAGATCGAATATTTTTGTTGTAGGATCTATAAATTTTGGTCGCAAAAGTTCTGTTAAAGAACATGCATTTTCGGATCAACATATTGATACGATAAAACTTGATACTGCCGGGGAAACAATAGATAAAGAATCAGGACAACTTACAGTTGTAGGATCTATAAATTTTGTCGCAAAAGTTCTGTTAAAGAACATTCAACATATTGATGCGATAAAACTTGATACTGCCGAGGAAACAATAGATAAAGAACAACGTACAAATCATATAATTGGAGTTATGAAAATCGTATATACTCTTATAAAACAAGACATAGCACTAGCTAAGCTTCCATATTTCGTTCAAATGTCTCGTGAATTGAAGCATTTGCTATATCGAATATAATTAAGGCTGAAATATGGGAAGAAATTCGTGAATCTGTATCTTTTGGAATTATGATCGACGAGAGTAGATATTTCTACAAACATATTGATATTTATACTTACACTTGTGATGCAAAAACAATAACTATGAAATTAATTAGGCTGTTTCAAGATTATGGTAAATACGTTTTATATTTTTTTTACTAAATATATACTGTATAATATTAATTATATATATATATATATGTAGATGTTATAGATAAATTAGTAGCTTTTGCCTCGGATGGGCACCATAATGATTGGAACCAAAAATGGAGTTGCACAAAAATTATCTCAAAAGTGTTATTAAGGGTAGAGAGTACTATAGTCAACTTTTTTTATACTGAATCCTTGAGTCTGGCCAAAAAAAAAAGTTTGCTATAAAAAATTAATATGTTTTTTTTAAAAAACTATAGCTTTTTTTATACCAAACTACTAAGAAATTTTAAAATTTTGAGTTCATTATACATATCAAAGTTCATTATATCCAGAGTTGACTGTATTTTAAAATTATATATAAACTTATTGGTAAATTTTTTTATATTTAATTTTATAAAAAATCATATTAAGTAAATTATTTAAAATTAAAATTCTTAAGAGAAATTTGTAGAGCAGATTTTTCTAATTCTAATAGTAAAATTATTAAAATTGGTTAAAAACTTAGTGAAATATAAATTATATGCTCTAATTTTTGGAATTGGGCCTTTTTTTAGAACTCTAAATTATATATTAGCTAATTATTTTATACCCCAAAAATGGGTTATCAACTGATCTTTTTTTTATTCGAACTACTTACAAAACAAAATTTTATATATTCAGATGTGTCAAACCAATTTTGTTCTTAAAACCAATTTGTTTTTTTTTTTTGAATTTAGTTAAGTAAGAATAGTTTTTATAAAATTATATATAATGTAAATTATAAATTTTATTTAATATAGATTATTGTGACAACTAATAATTTGTATTCTCAAACTTATATTTCTGTTGAATCAACAGTTTTAATTTCAAACTATGCTCTAGAACAAGAGTTTTAGTACAAAATTTGTGGAATAAAGTATAAGACAAAGAGAGGTCTTAATCATCACCAAAGTATTGTATGAAAGTATAATATTTGTCATGAAGAATTATATATACTACTATTAGAAGCAGTTAATCAATTTAAGAAAGATCTAATTTATGTTATTTATATCAAAACTTTGTTTTTTAATATGTTATCATAATTTAAGACCTACTATTAATAAAGAAGCACCACAATGTTATATAAACCATATAAGAAAATGGAATAAAAATTCAAAGAAATATTTATCTGCAAAAGATCTTTGTAAAAATTTTAAGAAATAGCAAAATAATAAAAGTGTTTTATTAAACTAAATAAATCCAAATCATTATTTGAGAATATTGAAGATTCATATTATAAGAATATTTTCAAAAGTAGAAGCAAGTTTATTAAAATGTGTAAAATTGCTAAAAAGTTATCAGAAATAATTTTAGTAATGTTCTTGACAATGATTGATTTTTTTTAAAAAAAAAATTTATATATGCTGCTTTTTTTAAGTATTATTGGGTATTTATTTATTTTATTTAATTTATGAATTATAAATTTATTCCAAATATTATAACTTGTAAATTAATTACAAATTAGTTTAATTTTTACATATCATTTTTTATAATAATCATATATTTATTTGAATATATTGAGGCTATTTGATTTCCATTTTTTAGATATATAGAGCTCAAAAAATGCAAATTTGTTAGTTGGATTAATGTTCATTAATTTTATTAGATCAATAATCGCATTTTTATATTTTTTTATTCAATAATAGGCTTCTACTTGATATCTTAGTACAAAATTGTTGTTAGGTTCAATATCAATTAGTTTCATTAGATCAATAATTGCATTTTATAAATTCTTATAATAAAATAAATTTTTCTCAAAATTAAAGAATAGCAATATTTTGCTTAATTTTTAATGAATTGACTAAATCTTCAAGTGCATATATATTTATATGCATTGATTAATTTATTTTTCAATAATTTATCATCCATATTATTAATAGTAGTCACTATTTCACAAAAAATTATAGTATTAAATTTTAAATCACAAATTAAATTTTCTGCTAACAAAAATTCACTTCTATAGATCCACTTTGTAATATCAATCCAATGCAAGATATAAGATGCCTTTTAAATATTAGAATACAATGCCTTGAAATTTGTCATAAAATATTATACATATAATATGATATACATAATATAAACTGGAAAATTAAAAAAAATAATAATAACTATCTAGGCTTATACTATTTTAAATATAGAATACAGTATTATTTGTAAAGTTTAAACAGTATCCAATAGTATTGCCAGTAGAATACAATGGTCCATAAGTATTACCCTTTTTAAGTAGCAAAATAGCTTGCCATTATCTTTATAATAACTCTAGAAACACTTATAGAATCCTATAAAAGATTATAAATAAATATATGTTCAATATGTCAAATAACAAAGGTTTAATTACTAGGTATTTTATTTAAGCTAAATGTCTTTTTGCAAAATTTAATTTTATAATTCTTTTGAATAAAAGTATATAAAAAATTATTAAAATATTAATTTAGTATTACTTATTTTTTCCTTTATCTATTATGTAAATTTCAAAATAAAACAACTTTATTGTGAAATTAGATAATTTGCCCATATTGTAACTGTTTCTTTTTGAAACCTATATATTTTAAAGAAAGATTATATTAATTCAGAAATTTTGAATCATCTGTCATGTAAATATATATAAATAGTCTTTTTATTAACTATATTTCTGAAATAAAAATCTTAATTGCTTCATAAATTTTATTAAGCCCATTAGCTAAGTAATATAATATAAATTAGCTACTTTAAAAGTTAATTTAATTTACTAAATTTACTATTTAACAATTTTTTAAGACTTTTCTGTTTTGCTTATTTTATAACAATCACATAGTTATCATTTTTTGGGTTTTTAGTTATTTAATAGGGAATTGCTATTCGCACCATGGATTTTTGCTATTCGCACCATGGTACATGTAGATCACCTCGATTTTGTCTCTTAAATATTTTAACTTTTAAAAATTTTTTTAATATTATCTCTATGAGTTCTTGATCAAATATAATAATTTTTTTTATTTGAATTCTATGGATTCGTAGAATTAAAATAAAAAAATTTTCATCAAATTTGATCAGATGGTTGCAGAGATATCTTTGATCAAAGTTTTAAAGAATTTCAAAATGCTTATCACATGACAGATACGTTTAAATTTTTGACAAAACTTTGATCAAGGATATTTCTGCAACCACCTGATCAAATTTGATGAAATTTTTTTTACTTATTCTACGTATCCATAATAATTAACTAAAAAATTTTCATCAAATTTGATCAGGTGGTTGCAAAGATATCCTTGATCAAAATTTTGTCAAAAATTTAAACGTATCTGTCATGTGATACGCGTTTTGAAATTCTCTAAAAACTTTGATCAAAGATATCTCTGCAACCACCTGATCAAATTTGATGAAAATTTTTTTAATTATTTTACGGAACCATAATAATTAACTAAAAAATTTTCATCAAATTTAATCAGGTGGTTGCAGAGATATCCTTGATCAAAGTTTTGTCAAAAATTTAAACGTATCTGTCATGTGATAAGCGTTTTGAAATTCTCTAAAACTTTGATCAAAGATATCTC
>QKWP01001768.1:72565-85640 GCA_003550325.1 Gigaspora rosea | reverse complement strand
TTTTTTTTTCTCTTGCTTATTTGTTTTTTTTTTTGCTAGAATAATAGGTTGGGCTTTGTTGTTTCGGTGCCGTTGTGTTCTTGAACTTTGACATTGTTTGTGAAAGTTTGTTAGTGTTGTCGTCATTGCCTTTGGAGCCTTTATAGATATGTTGTTGTCGAGCCTGTGGTATATTTTCTTATGAGTAAAATGGAAGTTCATAGTAGTTATTGCAAAATACTTTAGTTTTTTTTTTTTTTTATAACACGAATTATATTGTGTAAAGATTTTTTTTCTCTTTTTTTATAGTGTTATAATATTGTAATTGTTCGTGTTTAATAAATTAATGAATAATCTATGTGTCAATTGGAGAGTGGCGAAATGTGGCGTTTTTTTATTTAAAATTTTTTTTCTTACTAAGTTAATAATACATGTCCACTAATTAAAAGTTGTAGAGCTTATCGAGACGCATCTAACGGTGGTTAGATCATCCAAATCGTGGCAAAATATTGTCAAAAAAACAATTGGCTGACTATATAAAATCTCATGATGCAGATTACATATGAAAATCACTATAGGCAAAATATAGTGTGCTTCTATTTAAAAGTTTTTTCTTACTAAGTTAACGATACATGTTCACTAATTGAAAGTTGCAGAGCACATCGAGATGTGTCTAACGGTGGTTCGATCATCCAAATTGGCCTAGTTGATAAAAACTTGCACAAGTTTATACATATATATTTTTGCTAATATATAGGGGTGTGTTAGTAGAAAAGAGCCAAATTTTTTTTAAGTAAAAGTTTTCTTGACTTTAAGCTTAAATATCTTAACAACTCTTTTAATAAATTAATAATTTTTTTTTTATTTTAATTCTATATAATTTCAAAATTAAAATAAAAATTTTTTAGCAAATTTGATCAAATAGTTGTCAAGATATTTTATTTTAAAAATTAAAAAAATTTTACTAAAAATGATTTGTCCCTTTTCTACTGACTCACCCCATATATAATCTGTATCACAGAATTTTATATAGTCAGCCAATCATTTTTCAATAATATCTTCCCATCCAGTAGCCCAATTTGAATAATCTAACTACTGTTAGATGCGTCTCGATGAGCTCTACAACTTTTAATTAGTGGACATATATCGTTAACTTAGTAAGAAAAAAATTTTTAGATAGAAGAATACTACATTTCACTATTCTCCAGTTAATAGGCGGATTATCAATTAAATATTTTAATAGAGTAGCATATTGCATAGTAAAATTTTAGGGCATGCCCCAGGAGGCATGCTTCTAAACCAAGGCATGCTCCTAGTATATAAATCGTGCTTATGTAATATGGTCACGACAGAGTTTTTTTTTGCAGTATCTTAAAAATTGGACTAAAGATAAATAGCTTTTTTTTATTTGAGTCCAAATTGGTAGCTTTTATTCAGTCATATATAGGGTATAAAACTTTAGAGCATGCACCTATATATAAATTGTGCTTATATAACAGGAGTTTTTAACTTCCATATATGACCAAATAAAAGCTACCAAAAATTTAGCGAAGTTTATAAAAGTTACTATTCAAAAAACTTTTTTTTTTTTTTTTAAGGTGAGATTATGCCTCGAAGACTTTATTATTAAGTATATGTTTGTATATATTATGTGATACAATATTATACTATATTAAGTACAAGAGACTCAGACATTCTTGACTACCTGTGCCTAAACCTACCAGAGCTTTCCATACTCTATTTTCTGTATAACCTGGATTTTTGGACTACTTCCTATTTTGTTATTTCGCTATTTACTATATTTTCTGCTTCTCTCATATTGCCGATCCTATACTTCCAAGTAGGTGCAATGGCCTTGCCCAGACAATCATAACCCCACAGTTACTTTCTAAACCTTGGATTACCCATGCGCTAGTGGGGCACAAGCTAAGCTTTGCCCACTACTCTCAGTAATCTATCGTATATTACTGCAGAAGATGAGTACCGGCTGTGTTGTGTAACTGGCCCGAGTGAGAACCACCCCTATCCTTAGCAAGCTAGCTCTCACTCCTCCTATGTGACACAGCTACTTCTAACTTCTTGTAGAGCGGTTGGTGTTCTACCGTTGATTAGGCCAAAGCTTTATTTCGTACATTGTATTTTCTATCGGGTGGTTCGTCATTTTGTTTGTATTCCCAATTCGCAAATCTACCTCTATAGTAGTAGTTTCCTTCCAATTTAGGTTTGGTACCGGTGCCAGAGGTGTTCCTTATTCAGGTTAGGCAAATTCTTTACTACCGATCCCTTTGTATTCACCACTTTTCTCACCTCTCGGGTTCGTGTTATAGTTGTATTACCTTCTCAATCAAGACCCCAAGACTAACTTAGGGTTGTTGGTGCTACCTTGCTCTTGCCTGCCAAGGAATTACTCACACAACCTTCATGTAACTGGACCGTCATCTATAGTGCCAACTCCCCACAATGGATCTCCTTCCAGAAATTCCTAAAACCAGATTCGTACTTCATACGGACTTTTACAGGGTCTTGTATCTAAATTTTCCTAGAAACTGCTTCTAGTAGGATTCGAACCAAAGACCTTGGCTGTGAAGGTTGAGCATCTAGACCACTAGACTATAGGGCCCAACCCTAAAAAAAACTTTTTTTAACATTGGTATTAGGTATTTTCAAATATACTTTTCTTTTTGCTTTTTTTTTTTTTTTTTAACAAAACACGAGTTCAGCTTTTGTTAAAAAAAAAAAAAACTAAGTACATTTGAAAATACCTATTATTTGATCATATGAGAAATAACATACAAATAAGTCTCAAAGATAATTTTTTTATTTTATTTTAAATACTTTATGATATATATTTAAAATTACAAATTTTTTATTTAATATATTTTTTAGCTTTGAAAAATAATATCATCAATAGACTATTTACTTTCATTTAAATCAGAGTTAACCTAAGGTAAATCTTCAACTTCTTGCTCTCTTTTAAATGCCGTAAAATCAAAAAATTCTTTCATAATAGACAACTCGTTTTGTTCTGTTATAACTTCTAGCTCTTCATCCAATTCTTTTAGCTCTTCTTCAAGCTCAAAGAAAATATCAATACTTTCATCATTGTAGGATAAGAGTTCAGGTATTGCTTTTTTTAATCTATTGTTAATATTTGGTACAGCTTTTTTGAGTTCATTTCTAAGCTGACCAATTATTGAAAGATTTTTAGGCATTAGCTTATTTCTTATTTTTGTTTTAACTAGGCCAAGCATTGAGAAAAGCTATTTACAGCTAGCATCATGAGGGACGATAGCAAGAAGTTTCATTGCAAAACAATATAAAAGAGGTGCACTTCCTTTAAATTCATTCCAAAATGATTGTAGAGATTGTGTGGAACTTGGAAGAGAATTGTTATCAAATGGAGGATTGTTATTCTTATAATTAATTAATTCTTTGTATAAAAGACTTGCTTCTTTTTTTTTGAAGCCCCATGCCCAAGCTAATTCAATTATGGCACGGCTAATTGCTTCTTTATTCATTTTTCTAGATATAGCCAACTGTTTGTGAGCTGGCAAAAGGAAGAGTGCAACAAAGTAAATATCATAATCAAATTCTTTTGCACATTTGCTTATAATAGAAAGGGCATGCTTTAAAATTGGTAAAAGAAATCTCAAGTTGAGATATTTGATGGTAGATATAAATAAGCTCTTTGAAAACGTCAGCAAGAGTAGAATTATTTAATTCTAGTTAACCAATAGCATCAACGACTGGCTTGATTATTCTTGCCAAAACATTATTTGTAGCAAAGTGATACTTATCACAGATAAGATTTTTAATAGTAGTATTTTCAATTTTAGGATATTTCGAAACTGATATTTCACTTAGTGAAAGACAGTGCTGAAAACCTTGTCCGTAGGTTGATACTCCCAAACAACTTTAGCGAGCGAATACCACCTTGTCTCACAAAATGTGGATAAGAAATGTTTGATATTACGATTTTTCTGCCAATTTTGCAATTCTCTACACCAGATATGCGATGAAGTAAAAACGTTAATGATTTTTTGATTGTTTTTACACACTGAAGCGATACTAGAAAATCTGGCAATATCTTTAACAATTGAGTTAAAGATATGCAAACAGCAACGAATTGGGATAATATTGGAGTTTTTTTTCTAAATTAGTAAGTTTTACAATCACGATTAGTTATGATACAAGCCGTAATAGTTTTAATATTTTTAATATATTTATACTTACATGAATTAGTCTTCTCATTTTGTCCATATTTGAAGGGTTGTCAGTGACACAGGCAATAACAGATGATGTTTGGATGCTATTCATAGATAAAATTTCCATTATTTTATTTTTAAGAAATTCTTGCAGCATAGCGATATGCAGATAAATCTTGAATATCCAGCACAAACTCTTGACATTCTTTAAGAGCCATAAATGCATAGATCGAGTTTTCTGAACTATTGGTCCACCCATTAAGAGAAATTGTAAGGTCTGTAAGAGTAGGAAAGGTAGTTAACTTTTCTAACGTATGGTTAGAGAACAGCTTGGTTAAAAGACGCCCCTTGATTATATTTCGAGAAGGAGGATGGTAAGAAGGATTTAACTCATTAAGAAAGTCTTGAAAATATGGGTTTTCGACAAAGTAAAAGAAATAATTTCCATAAATTATAGCTTTTAGAAGTTTTTGATAGAGTTTTTCAGACTGTACACGTGATAAAGATTGTGCAAACCATTTAATAATAGTATCTTAATAAGGATTGGATATAGATGATTCTGACATGTTATCATCTTCTTGAACAGTTGGATTAACTGGAATATCTTTTTCTTCACGGGTGCGCTTACGAGATGAAGAACTTTCTTCAGCAACTTTATGAAGGTAGGTGGTTTTTTAATGATGTTCCAATCCATACACTGAATAACATGCTAATGAAGCTTTTCAGATTTACCACTTAGTTCAACTAAACAATATTTGCATTTTGCAGTGTATCTATTTCCTTCTACTTTATTTTCAGAATAAAAAAAACCAGACCAACAAAGACCTTGGGTTGGAAGGGGTAGAGCTCGGACCCGTCAACTGCATATCTGGATATTCACACAGATAACCGTGCATTTAAATGCTATAAATGTCTCACGAATAACATCCCTTATCTGCTAGTTTCCAAAAGGATAACCTAAAGATATCTGCAGGTACCCGTAGGTAGATATGTACTATTGATTTCACTACAATGGCAGGAATAAGAGGTAAATCCTTGGTCATCTAGAGTCCCTTCGAGTCTCCAATAGGCTGAAGATCTACCAGGTTATTTTTCTTAGTGGCGAAATAAGGTATTATTTCTTTGTTTTTATATGATGCCATGACTGGAATTACTACTTTAATCAATAAAAAAATTGAGTTTCTAGCAATGCTTGTTATTTCTCCGGAAGTCCGAGAAATAACAAGCAAATAACAAGCATTGCTAGATACTAGATTTTTTACTGATTAAAGTAGTGATTATAAGTGTAAACCCATCATGCGATCATATAGAAACATGTAATAATTTATTTTTTCTGATCTGATGCCGTGACTAATTTTCGTATACTATCCAACCAATTTACAAAAATTTAGTGTCAATAATAACTTATAAAACGATTTCAATCAATACAATAATACTTATACATATTGATTAATTAATCCTTTATGCAATTCATATTCTTATTTCACTGCTCATTTTTGAATTGTCATGTATCAGATACCATGTTTTGTGCAACCTTTATTCAATGGTTTATTTATTTTAATCGAGATGCTAATGCTAAAGCCTTGTAGTGATTATTAACGAATAAATAAATTAAATTAGCGGCAAATGTATATAATACTACAGGGCTTTAGTGCATCTTTGATATAGTATTTTCATCAAATAAATCTCACGCTAATGAGCATAAATAGGGTATAGTTAAATTAGTAAGTATCGAAAAAATTTATAATTAAATAGCATAATTAATAATATTCGTTATATTGTATTTTTATATACCTATTTTGGCATCACGATACCTAAAGTTATCTGGTTTATCCGGATATCCGTGAACTATCTGGTTATCCATAAGGGTTATCCGGTTTTTTTAGTTTTAGGATTTATCCGGTTATCTGCAAATTAAATGTTAGCAGTTATCCAGATTCAACTTTTGTAAAAAGAATACTCCTAAACAGATAAACAGATAGATACCCAGGTCCAAGCTCTAGAAAGGGGCATAGTGAAACCTAAGGGGGCTTGCATCATGATATTATTAATTTTTATTTAATGATTTTTTAGGTTGTGAATAAAATGCAATCTGAATTTCAGATAAGTTGTTTTTATTTAAGATAAAAATTTGAGGCGTTCGAATTCTACCTCTACAAAAGTCTTTTTATATGTGTTTTTATACAATTTGTATTTACTAATATTTGTCTAGTTTTTTATTCTATTCGATTAAGAACTATTTTCAAGTGATGTATAACGATTTTATATGTAATGAATTATGCATAATGATCTTATGCGTAATGAATTATGCATAACGATCTTATGCATAACAAATTATGCATAACGAATTATGTATAACGATCATATGCATAATGATAAAACTGAATAAATTATTACAGATAGGTATATAGTAATAATACGAATAAGCTAGGGCATCTCTGTGAAAAGTTTTATCTGGTATTACATAGCTCACATGACAACCGTTAACTTCTGAATTGTCAGATTCGACAATGTGTATCTTGAAGATTATTTTACATATAGTAGTACAATGTTATGGTAAAGGGATTACATTTTCAAATTAGATTTATAAATGTAGAAACATGGTACTAATCATGCAACTAGGGTTCTGAAGTTTGATCCGGGTTTGATTTGAGTTTGATCAAACCCCAAATCAAACCAAACTCAAACTATAAATTTTATAAAGTTTGAGATCAAACCCAAATTCAAATAAAAAATAATCAAATTCAAACCAAACCCAAATACTATACTAAGTTTGATTTGAGTTTGATTTGAAGTTTGCAAACTAGTTTGAGTTTGAATGACATATATATATTTCTATATTTTAAATGATAATTAGCCTGTCAACTGGAGAGTGATCATAGGCGAAATGTAGCGTGCTTCCATTTAAAACTTTTTTTCTTACTAAGTTAATAATACATGTCCACTAATTGAAAGTTGTAGAGCTTGTCGAGACGCATTTAACAGTAGTTAGATCATCTAAATCGGCCCAGTTGATGGTACAATATTATCAAAAAATGTTTGGCTGACTATATAAAACTTAGTGATCAGATTACATATGAAAATCACTATAGGCGAAATGTAAGTTCTTCCATGTAAAACACTTTTCTTACTAAGTTAATGATACATATCCATAATTGAAGTTGTAGAGCTCGTCGAGACACATCTAACGGTGGTTAGATCATCCAAATCGGCCCAGTGGATGGCGAGATATCGTCAAAAACGATTGGCCAACTATATAAAACTCAAAGATGCAGTTTACATATGAAAATCACTACAGTCAGACCCCTCTAAATGCTATTCCCCTAAATGCAACACCTCTCTAAATGCACGTCCTTTCTTGGGCCCAACTAATATTATATATATAGATTTTTACCTCTCTAAATGCAATACCTCTCTAAATGCACATGCTAGAGCTGGTCCCGACGACGTGCATTTAGGGAGGTCTGACTGTATAGGCGAAATGTGGCGTTCTTCCTTCTAAAACTTTTTTTCTTACTAAGTTAACAATACTTGTCCACTAATTGAAAGTCGTAGAGCTCGCTGGGACGCACCTAACGGTGGTTAGATGCCTCTCGACGAGCTCTACAATTTCAATTAGTGGGCATGTATTGTTAACTTAGTAAGAAAAAGTTTTAAATAGAAGCACTCCACATTTCGCCTATAGTGATTTTCATATGATCTACTCTCTAGTTGACTGGTGGATTATCAATTAAAATGTAAAAATATATTTATATTATTCAAACTCAAACTAGTTTGCAAACTTTAAACTCAAATTCAAACCAAACTCAAATTTAACTAAAAAGTTTGCTTCAAATCAAACTCAAATATTTTTTTTAATCATAGTTTGGGTTTGGGTTTGATTTCAAATCAAATCAAACCCAAATCTGACCTAAAGTTTGATTTGATCTGGGTTTGTAGGAACCCTACATGCAACAACTATAGCAAACTTTGCAAGAAAAAAGCCAAGTGGAACAACCCTGCACTATAATGCATCTAATATTGGCATCAAAATCAGATAAAGCTAAACATGATTGCAAAATAGTAAAATAAAAACCATAAATACAATAAGATTTGTAAACTTTTTTATTGCAATAAAAAAATATAACTAATAATATGCGAGTTAATAAAATATTTGTTTTAATAATTTATAAAACCACAAGATATATTTATACAGATTTAATTAATTATAAAAATAAACTTGAATAGTGATAGTTTAATTTTGTTTCTCATATCAACCAATCGTATTTACAATGATCTTCCCTGTAATCATATGATAGATACATGCCCTTCGGCCCTAGGGGCATGCCCATGACCCATGCCACCTACCCTATTTGTGGACCTGAACCGAGTTGCTTTTCTGTGATCGAATTTCATGGGATCATGTGTGTACTAAAGCTATGGCTGCACATGATCGATTTGATTGGTTGATCACGGGTTGCTATAGTGATAGGTCGCCATAAAATAACGCCCTTTTTTTAAATAAAAACTATAATTATATACTATTTAAAACTTCTTTTTATTTGCTTAATATTTATAAAAAATTTGAAGTTGCTTATAAAAGAAGTTTATAATTTTTTAAAAAAATTTTAATTTTAAAAATTTTTTTTGTTTTTTTAGATTTACTTAATAAAAATATAAGCTTTGACCCTCTATTACCTTAATCCAAAGTTTTAGATAATTTAAAATTACACTACTTTTATTATTAAAACTTTTATAACTTATCAAACAAAATTTAAACTTTACTTAGTAGTGACTAAAAATTTTCTCTTTGGAAACATACAGTATAAAATTTTAAGAAACTTTTTAAAATTTTAATAGTAAAACTAAAAAATAAGTTTTATTAAAAATGTAATATCTTTATCAAAATTAAAGATAGAATGATAAAATTTAAATATATTATATATAAAAGGAATATCTTTAATTTTATTCAATAAATAGGAGGAGTCAAGCTTAAATAAATTTTAAAAAGGGTTTAAGAATTCTGTGCACCTGCACGGTTGTGCATCCTTGTGATCGACCAATCAAAACTAATCACGTGAACATGTGATCAATTGCTTGGAACTAACCAATCAACATAAATTGCAAATTTTATAAAAAAATTTTAAGAATTTTAAGATTTTTTTATTAAAAAAAAAAAGGAAAAAAAAGAAGAATACAACAAACGATAAATTGCACTACAGCACTATGAATATAAAAAAAAAAAAAAACTACAAAGTGACGAGCATTCGAACCCTAACCCGAATCCTAACCAGAACCTTAACCCTACTCTAATCTACACTATGAAATTATAAGCACCAATGAAGTATCAACAATACCAAAACCACGACGAAGTCACAAGCACCAATGACTTAAAGCCAAGGCGACAACGACGAATTTAACTCCAAGAGCGACGACTCCAACGAACTCCAATGATGAAAACATACTGAAAGAAGAAAAGAAAAAAAAGTTGGTTAATAAAAAGAATAAAAGAAAAAAAAACAAAAGAAACTACCCACCAAACAAGCACCACAGAAATGCCGGGGAAATGCACAAGACAACCCTACGAGGACGAACACAAGACAACCCCACGAGGACGAACACAAGATACCCCATGAGGACGAACGCAAGACACCCCATGAGGACAAACGCAAGACCACCTCATGAGGATAAACACAAAACAACCCCACGAGAACACACACAAGAAAGCTGAAGAAACAAGAAATAAAAGAAAAAAACATTAGTTAAGTCAAAACAAAGAAAAATAAAAGAAAAAAAAAACTCACCAAACAAGCCACTTTGAGAAAACGTGGACCACATGCTAAGAAAGCGTAAGACCACCCTACAAGAATGTGCGCAAAACCACCCGTGAAGATGCACACAAGAAACAAGACCACCCAACAAGAATGCCAAAGAAACAAAAAAAAATCCGTTAGTTAAAGTCAAGGCAAAATAAAAAAAAAAATATACTAAACAAGCCACGTATACCACGTTGTAGGAATGTCGGGAAACCGAACAAAACCACCCTACTAGGACGCACACAAGGTTACCCACGAGGACACACAAGGTCACCCACAAGGACGCACGCAAGGTTACCCACAAGGACGCATGCAAGGTTACCCATGAAAACGCACACAAAAAACACTCCACAAAATGAAAAGTATAAGGACGCTGAACCTAGAAAAAAATTTAATGCAGACACCTGCGACGAAACACCAACGACGGCACCAAATACGTCGAAGACCAAGAAAGACATCTGTGATGACACCTGCGACGAACGATAGCAGCTAAAAAGAAAAAAAAATAGTAACAAAATAAACAAAAGCGAAAAAAACAAAATCAAAAAAGCAAAAAAAAAAATCTTATCTTGATGATCTTATTTATATGCATGCATATAGGGGTGCACGGCCATGCAGGTGCACGAAAAACATTTTCCCTTTTAAAAAAACTCAAAAAAACTTTTTAAAAATAATTTAAGCAGACAAATTTGCTTGCTAAATAGTTTAAGGAATAAATTTTGGGGTATATTAATAATTTGCAAATATTCCAAAAATTAAAGCATAGATTTTTAAACATTGGGTATTAAAATTTAGTAATAAACTAATATATAAATTTATATAAATTGACCAATTAGAATTAGTACAATCCAGAAAATTTTGGAACAATTTAAAAAAACTTTGTAATATAGGTGATCAAAAGTAGAAACTACTGAATTTGTCCTTTTTTTAAAAAATAAGTTTTAGATTAAAGGGGCATCTATAAATAATATTATACAAGAGGGGATTGGATGAACAATAATGTTTTTTCTGATAAGTAGGAGATCAAAAAATATAATGTAATTTTTTTAGAAAAAATTGTCTAAAAACTGATCCAATAGTCCAAATTTAATAATTTTAGTACTATTTGATTTGTCTCAATGAGAGAAGTCAAATGGTACCATTTTATTTTATTGGATTACTAGATTAAAAGTTATTGGCCAGATACTATTGGTTATATCTTTTTTTAAAATTACTATATAACCAATAGTTTTTTGGAAATATTTTTCGATCTAGAGATCCAAGTGATATGTTTTTGGTATTGTTGGATTTGTCTCACTGACATCAAAAAATTTTTTATATAGATATATATCGATATATAGCAATAAATCGATGCATATCGATTAGAAAATAACGGCATATATCGATAATTTAGATTATGTAACAATATATAACCAAAAAATGATATATACCGATAAATGATAAATATCGTTAAATAACTAATTATCGATATATATCGATTATATTAATATCGATATAAATCATTTATTAGATTCATATCGCAATCTAGCAGACCTATTACTATCGACATATAGCGATATTTGTTATATATCGATATATAACCTATTGATATATATCGAAAATATCACTATATGTTGATATTAATAGGTCTGCTACATTGCAATATGAATCTAATAAATGATTTATATCGATATTAATATAATCGATATATATCGATAATTAGTTATTTAACGATATTTATCATTTACCGGTATATATCGATATGTTTGCTCTTTATCGATATTTATCTTTTACCGATATATATCGATATGATTTTCTGTGTTACCATGCGATTTATATCTATTTATTGATTTATATCGGATATTAATTTATCCGATGCATATCGATATGCATCTATTTATTGCATTGTAGCAAATTGATTAACGATAAACTCTTTAATTTTATTAGAACATGTAAATGTTCATCAAATATTCATTTGTCTTATCAAATCTTGGAACAATATGAACGGTTTTGTCTATATTTTCTATGGGAATACAACTGTAATACTTAATTAATTTTAATTTAGGGCATTCCTACAGTTCGCCCTCTTCTTCATACCACCGAACAAGCACGAATTCAAGCGGTTCTCTGTCTACCACTTGGTAAAACTTAAGTATTAGCAATACCTGAAAATTAATATATAATTATTATATTAGTATATAATTACTCGTGATGTAATGATAATATTGTCGATATTCGCGCTTGTTTTGCTTTTATTATTACTCATTATTATTAATATACTTATTACCATTATATATATATGCAGAATCAGATAATGTGAATATTACTTACTAAGCCGTACCAATTTACATCTTTTTTATCAACTTTAGCACTTATTTTAACATTAGAAAACATAGGTTTTCCATGAAATTTCGCGGTAGCATGAATAATATCAGTGCTATCTAAAGCTGCTGATGCAAAAAATTCCATCTGTGCATCATCGTCAATTGACATACTTGATTCCTCTTCAAAAAATTCGTCGAGGCCGGTTAGCAGGTTTTGCAAACCTTCTTTTTGTAAAGAGTCTATGTCTTTATTTTTTTTGAGGAAGTCATCAAGATCTTCCAAATTTATTGTCCACAACTGCTTTTTGAACCCTTTTGTTCTTCGTTTCCTTTTGGAAACTTCTTTTTTGGTTAACTATTTTCTTTTAACCTATATATCGAATATTAGTGATATATAGCCATTTTATTTAATATATATGAATAGGGACCAAATTGGCAAAAAAATTTGCGGCATAAAAAATTAATTATCATGAATTATCGATGGCCATTGATAATTCATGATAATTAATTTTTCATGATGCAAATTTTTTTGCCAATTTGGTCACTTTTTCAGCCTACCGTATTTATTATTTGTTTTATATATTCTTTTTTGTTTGACATGCGGTAGGGATTTTTGACATAAGTCTTATGAAGTGTTTCATATGTATCCATGGACATGCTATTTACTGACCCATATTCTTTAATTGCAGATATTATATGATAGTACCAAGAATGTAGTTTTGGGAGTTAGAGGCCACTTTGAGAATATTTTGAAAATAATGCAATGAATTCTTTGGCCCAATCCATAATAAAT
>QKWP01001768.1:41680-65216 GCA_003550325.1 Gigaspora rosea | reverse complement strand
TTTGTTTTTTTTTCTTTTGCTATTTTTTTACTGGTTTAATTGTTTTTCTTTTTTTTTTGCTTATTCCTTTACTAATAACAAATTTATTTATTTATTTATTTTATTAGCTTTTACAAAAAGTTAAGAACCATCGTGGTGCGGCATTGCAAAATGTATGTTCCTCAATTTGGAAGGTATTCGGTCGCAAAAGATTGCCTCCCCTCAAAAGCACTGCTAGTGCTGCTGAAATAATTCAGTAGAAGGAAAGTCTGCAAGTTAACAATTGCTATCGTGCTCTTTTTGAGAAGAATATTGAAGGGGTTTTTTGGGTCTCTATCATCGCAAGAACTGCCTTCAGCATGGTTGCTGTCCCGACTTTGACCAACCATCACTGTGCTTTTACATTGGCTGTGTGCTACATTTTATTAAACCCCCAGTCTAAAACTGTTCTGTGCAAGGATAAATTAATGAAGCGTCGAATGAGTCAATACCTAGTAAGTATTTGTTATATATCGTTTTATGCCGATAATTATATTTATTATTAACATTCTTTGTATTTTATTAGAATGATTTTGACAGTGGTGGTCCTAATCATAATTTGGCAAAAGAAATCATGAACAGTGAAATTGCAGGACGTCCTGCGGCTGAAACGACGAGACAATCCTCATCTAAACTTGAGCCTGATCCTGATCCTGTACCCGTATACTGAAGAAGTTCATCAATGATGTCTATAGAAGAGCTAGACGATTTATTTGAAGTTAATCAATAATAGTTTAGCCTTTTGCTTATTTTTTTCTTTATAGTATTTTCTTTTTTATTTGTATTTGCAATTTTTTCATTTGTATTTGCAATTTTCTTAATAAAATTGGATTGACTGCGCTTCATAAAGTATACAAATATGAAATTGAATCGCTGTATATCCAATAATATCGAATATCACTAGTAATAAATTTGCTATTTATCTAATACTATCGTGATAACTAGCAATAAAATTCGCTATAATATTGTAATCAATAGGTATGATTAGAATCGAATGTTACCATATATTGCTAGTAATCAAATTGGTTATATAGCGATAACTAGCATTATCGCTGATTAATGAATTCGCTATATATCGATCATTATCATGACGTTAATAATTAGCAGAGGTGATTAGTATCGATAACTAGCATTATCGCTGATTAACGAATTCGCTATATATCAATCATTATCATGACGTTAGTAATCGGCAGGGGTGATTAGTATCGATAACTAGCATTATCGCTGGTTAACGAATTCGCTATATATCGATCATTATCATGATCGTTAGTAATCGGCAGGGGTGATTAGTATCAATAACTAGCATTATCGCTGATTAACGAATTCGCTATCAATATATAATTATCTGGTTAGTAATCGATATATATCGGTCTATTTTTTTTGCTGATGGAAATGAATCAAATGGTACCTAAATCATCTAAATCGGATTACTGTATCACAAAATATTCAAGTTTTTGTAAAATTTTATATATAAATATACAGATTTTGAAAATTTTTTTATATAGTTGAGGGGGGTCAAGCGCTACTATGTGAGAGTACATAACATTATTTATGAATGCCTCTAATCAGATATATTTTTTAATGCTAAATCTTTTTTATTTAATAACAAAATATAATTAATTAGTAAATTTTAAAGTTATAGTTATTTAAAAACTTTAAAATAGTAAATAGCAAAATCTAAAAATAGATCAATGTCTAATCTTACACAATTGTTTATATTTGGCCATTAATTCATCAGCAAATTTATAATAGCGTAATCTTACATAAGCTCTTATGAACTGTAATATAAGCAAAATATTACGTAATATATTTCAAAATATTTTGAAATATCAAATTTTCAAAATAGGGCGATATTTTTTAGCGACCCATCGCCATGGCGACCCTGTGATTATCCAATCAAATTCGATCACGTGATCACATATTCGATAGGCTGAACACGTGATCCACGTGATCGAATTTGATTGAACGATCACATACACTTAAAAATTAATTAAAATTTTATTAAAAAAAAGGCAAAAAATTAATTAAAATTTATTAAAATAAAGGCGAAAACGTAATACAGACAGATACAGAATTATAAAAAAAAATAAAAAATAAAAAAATAAAGAAAAATTGGTATGTTCATCCTTCCAAGAGCAAATAAGAATCCCATTTCTGCAGATTTTTGATAATAAATGAATCCTTTATAGTCATCCTTTTCAATTCCAATACCATTAAGTTAACCTGCAACGATTCTAACAACTCCAAATACGACGACACAAACGACGAAATCATCCCAAATACGATGACACAAACGACGAAACCATCCCAAATATGACGACACAAACGACAAAACCATCCCAAATATGACGACACAAACGACAAAACCACTCCTAAAAATAAAAAGACGATAATTCAAATACAAAAAAAAAAAAATACTCATTCTGAAGCAACGGCTAGAGAAAGACCAGCCAACCCAATTCTATCTTTATTCACTGTATAAACACGAAATAACGTCCAGAGGATCTGAGCTAAACTTCTAACAATACTTAACAAAAAAAAATGATACCAAAATAACGACAATTTTAAAAATGACGAAACCACTCTTAAAAATAAAAAGACAAGATAATTCGACGAAACCACTCCTAAAAATAAAAAGACAAGATAATTCAAATACAAAAAAAAAAAAATACTCATCCTGAAGCAACGGCTAGAGAAAGACCAGCTGACCCAATTCTATCTTCGTCCACTGTATAAACACGAAATAACATCCAGAGGATCTGAGCTAAACTTCTAACAATCTAGAAAAAAAAAGTTAATTAAATATTAAAAAAAGAAAAAGAAAAAAAAAAAAAAAAATTATTTAAAACAAAAAAAAAAAATACAACAAAAAAAACAAATACGTATCTAAAAGCGCGAAAAAAACTGAAAAAAAGCGATACCAAAATGACGAATAACATCTATTACGACGACAATTCCAACAATGCAGTAATTACAAGAGCCTAAATATATATATATATATTATTTAAAAGAAACAAAAAAATATAACAAAAAAAAATACGTATCTAAAAGCTCGAAAAAAACGGAAAAAAGCACTACAGAAATGACGAACCACACCTATTGCGACGATTTTAAAAATGCCAATTCCAACTTGACTCTGACAATGCTGCAATTACGGTACAAGAACGAACCTAAAAAAAAATATTATTTAAAAGAAAAAAAATACATATTATTTAAAAGAAAAAAATACAGTACTGTACAACAAAAAAAAATACATACTAAAAGCACGAAAAAAAATAATGATTATCACTATATATGATTGCCAATCTCAAAATTGATTGGCCGATCATAAAGGGTCGCATGGCGATGGGTCACTATTGTATTTTTGCCTTCAAAATATTATAAAAGTAATTTCAAAATATTTCGAAATATGTTACGAAGTATTTCGAACCCTTTCAAAATATTTTAGAACTAGGAAACCAAGCTGGATCAGTAGATCTGTAATCTGGATCACGCATTAGACTGATTTTTCGAAATAGTTCGAAATAGTTTGAAATAGTTTGATGATATTCAAATTCTGTACTACAAGATCAGATTAGATCTTTTGTTTATAATTAAATCTTCTATGTTGTTTTTTTTCACTTTTTTGTTTTTCATTTTTGTTTTTATTCAATTTTTTTGTTTTCGTTTGTTTTTTTTATTTTTTTTATTTATTTATTTTTAATTTTTTTATTTTATTTTTATTTCAGCACTTTACAAGAAAAACAACTAACTTTTCGAAACCTTGCGCATGCCAATTACAACTTCGATACTTTCAAGAACACACCACTAGCAATTTTTAAATTTTCAAGAATGCTTCTTTAGAGAAATGAGCGCAAGTTTTTTAAGTTTTTGCAAGTTCTTGCAAGGTTTCGCTTCATTTATTTTTTTGTTTCGTGTTTTTTGTTTTTGTTTTTTTAGTTTATTTTTAAAATTTTTTTATTAATTTATTTTATTTCAGCACTTTACAAGAAAAACAAACAACTTTTCAAAACCTTTCGCATGCCAACTACGACTTTCGACCCTTTCAAGAACACATACCAGCAATTTTTAAATTTTCAAAAACACTTCTTTAGAGAAATGGGTGCAAGTTTTCGCAAGATTTTGCAAGTTTTTGCAAGTTCTTGCAAGGTTTTGTTTTATTTATTTTTTCAGTTCATGCTTTTTGTTTTTGTTTTTTTAGTTTATTTTTAAATTTTTTTTATTAATTTATTTTATTTCGGCACTTTATGAGAAAAACAAACAACTTTTCAAAACCTTGCACATGCTAACTATGACTATTGACACTTTCAAGAACATATACCAGCAATTTTTAAATTTTCAAAAATGTTTCTTTAGAGAAATGGGCGCAAGTTTTTGCAAGTTTTTGCAAGTTCTTGCAAGGTTTCATTTCATTTATTTTTTCGTTTCATGCTTTTTGTTTTTGTTTTTTTGGTTTGTTAATTTATTTTATTTCAGTACTTTGCGAGAAAAACAAAACTTTTCGAAACATTGCGTATGCCAACTATGACTTCTGACACTTTTAAAAACACACCTCAAGCAATTTCTAAATTTTTAAGAATGCTTCTTTAGAAAATGGGCGCAACTTTTCACAAGTTTTTGCTAATTTTTTGCAAGTTTTTGAAATTCATGCAAGGTTTCGCTTCATTTTTTTTTTGTTTTGTGTTTTTAGTTTTGTTTTTTTGGTTTATTTTTAAAATTTTTTTTATTAATTTATTTTATTTTAGCACTTTGCAAGAAAAATAACAGCTTTTCAAAACCTTGTGCATGCCAACTATGACTTCTGACACTTTCAAAAATGATAGAAAACAAAGAAGTAAAGATAATAGCTAACTGTAGAGTAAGCAAAATTAAGTGTGTAGGGTGATGAAGTGCGAAAGTAGTTTAAAATATTTGTAATAATGTAAAAATAATATGTAATATATAATAAGAAAATAGAAATTTGTCGCACCCACAACATGTCGCACCTCTGATTCTGACCAATCAAATCGCACGATTTTGTAAACAAAAAATTTTAAGTTTTAAAAATTAAAAATTTTACTAGTAAATGTAAAAATAAATAAGCGATATCAAAGCATATAATGTAAATTTTATTCTGAACAACTTTTTCTAAGTCATAAAGATAGATTGTCTTAGTAAAAAAATACTGTTTTATAAGAAAAATCAAAATTTTCGATCGTTAGCACATATAACACTTTTTTTTTTACTAATATAATCTATATTTACGTTCAAGTATTACATGTAAAATTTTATACTAAACAACTTCTTTCTAAGTTAAAAAGTAGATTAATTTAGTAAAAAAAAAGTTTTATATGGGGGTGAGTCAGTAAAAAAGAGACAAATTTTTTCTAAGTAAAAGTTTTCTTGATTTTAAGCTTAAATATTTTAACAATTATTTTAATAAATTTAATAATTTTTTTTTATTTTAATTCTATATAATTTCAAAATTAAAATAAAAAAATTTTTAGCAAATTTGATTAAATAGTTGTCAAGATATTTTAATTTAAAAATTAAAAAAATTTTACTAAAAATGATTTGACCCTTTTCTACTGACTCACCTCCATATGTGCTAACTTTGGGAAATTTTGATTTTTCTTATAAAACGTTTTTTTTACTAAGACAACCTATCTTTACGACTTAAAAAAAGTTGTTCAGAATAAAATTTTATATTATATTATATGCTATTTTATATATATTTTACACTTTATTAAATAAAATTTTAAATTTTTAAAAAATAAAATTTTTTGACTATAAAATCGTGCGATTTGATTGTTGAAGCAGGGGGTGCAACTATACTTGCTAGCAAAACACGGACAAATCCCAAATTCAAAAAAAACAATTGCTATTTGTAAAAGATTAAATTAAAAAAATAGGCCTAAAATTTTGCAAATATATTATCTATAGCAATAAGAATATTTACTATTTGTTTAAACAAAGATTATTAATAAAGTTTTTGAGAAATTAATTTGGGATATATTTGGGATTTGGGCACGGACAAATCCCAAACTATAGTAATTTGGGATTTTGCCAACATGTATAGGTGCAATATGTCACAGGTGTGACAAATTTATTTTCCCATATAATAAAGTATATAATATTAATTAAAAATGTATATATATATATTTTTTTTCAAGTGCCCGTCTTGGAACTTAGAAATTTTATTCAAAATATTAGGGCCATCAATATCCTTTAGGGGAATACTGGCATTTGTTACATAGACGAGGATATATCTAGCCACACGTACACTTTTGGTGTCTAATTTAAATAGTCCGCCCAAGGGTTTCACACTAGCTGCCATACCTGCAACCCAACTACGGGAATTGCCTATTTAAACCTCTAATCCTAGATGAGGATACATCTAGCCACACGTACACTTTTGGTGTCTAATTTAAGTGGTCCGCCCAAGGGTTCCATACTAGCTGCCATACCTGCAACCCAACTATGGGAATTGTCTATTTAAACCCTCTGATCCATGTTCCGCCTGCCAACCCATCTTGTATCACCAGAACAGGCCCGTTACATAAGTCAGTCAGCAAGTTCCAGATACTTATCCATTGCCTTAGGACCCAGCTGGGTATTCCCAGTTCTGTTATCCTTGACAGGAGACTTGGTAGAGCGGTACCTGTCCAATATCAGATATTCATCTATACTTCGGTACTTATCGCTATGACCGAGGCCAACACTTGCGAGACAGGGTTACCCCTGTTCTCTTACCAATACCTACTTTTGCCCTTGTAAGGTTCACTTCAACCCTGGTACCCACCATCACTTTTTTACCGGTCCTTTACCGGATTTCCCAAACTTCCAATCCAGTTGGCCCGGAAGAGTTGATCTACCCGGCATTAGGTGCTATCATGATTTTTCTCTCCCTGGTACCTATTTCTATAACATAGGTCCTTTTCCTCCAGTACCCGATTTGGCGGCCAGGTTGGTAGACCTTGTTCCTGAGGTCGATGTCCGGTACTTCAGCTCCAGTTCAATATTCCAGTTTTGGTAGCACTATCAAAGATCTTTGCTACCTCCTTACTCGGAACTTGCCCAAATGGGTTTCTGTTTCTCTGGTTCCTTGGATTTGTCTGTGTCATGAGACACAACTTCGCCAGAAAGCTCCCATTCGAGATAGTAACCAAGGACTACAGGTAATGTATCTAACCGATCGACAGGAAACAGTTACTGGAACACAGGTCTATTTTTTCAAAGTATCGTCAGTGAAATTTGAACCCTAGACCTGCCACTTGGGGGTAGAGTACCTAGCATAGCAAAAAATTTAATGTGCCATATGCCATGCCAACTATTTAAATTCATGCCAAGATGCCACCCAGGTATGCCATTAAATTACATATACATAATATAAGTAAGTAAATTCTGTATATTTAATATTAAAAACTCTTATAACTAAAATTATATGCCAAAATTCTTACTTTAAGGTCAAAAATTAATTGTTGTAGTAAATTTTTGTTATTCATATTTTTTTTACAATTTCATATATTTTTTATATATATGCAAGATGCTGTAATTTTATTGGATCCGGACCAAAAATTTTAGAATCAGAAGTGATTTTAGACTAAAATTTTTTTGATATAAAGCATTATATATAAATGGCATGCCTTATATCTATTTGAGATCTTGGTATGCCATAGGCATGCTTCAATTGGCATGCCATAGTGGCATGCCAATGACTGCTATACCAGGTACTCTACTTGGGGTGACAACTTACCAACTTCTCTAAGTCACCACACCCTGTATATTTAATAAATGTAAAATATAATATATAATAATAATAAGGTTTATGTAATTTAGCGCATATGCGTTGTAACGCACCCATCTGATAAACCAATCAGATCGTAGGATCAGGTATAACCTGAAATCGTGAAAAAATAACGATCTTTTAAAAAATCGCCTATGGCTCATAATTTTGCTTATAAAACCAATCTTCGTACTCTAACAAAAAAAATTCCTTGCAAAATTTTACTATAAAACCCCTTTCTTGCCTATACACTATTCTAACCTCACCCCAACACTAACAAAAAAACTGTTGTTTTGATTTCATATTACACCAAATCATATGAGTTGCGCTAAAGCGCACATGCAAAAATATTAAATTCTAATAATAAATAAAAAAAGGTGGCTGCTATACATACCCCCTAAATTTGCTATTCGTACCCCCATGTAATGTGATCATCGAAAATCATAATATAATTGGATGAAATATGCACGTAACAGAAGCATGTGACTTAAAGGCTAATTTTTATGCAATACTGTACGAACTCATTTAATCAGGTTATCGGTTAGCTGATAATCATTTTCGATCAAATTTCTAAACTTTTAATTACTTCTTGTCCTTTTATTCAAAGTCATTTTATAATCTAGTTAGTATTTATTTCAGGCTTGCTGGTGATCTTCTGAAAAATACTCTTGTAATTTCCAACCCTTCTGTTCGTTTTCTAGTTCAGTATAGTAGCAGCTTGCTCCTCGGTAGGAGTTTCGCCATTGGCCATGGTCTCGCCTCGCCTCGTCAATATCACTTTGACAAAATACTTTGACAGGATCTCATACAACAAAGTGCTTCGACGGGATCTCAACATGACAAAACGCTTAAACAAGGTTTTGGCCTGATAAAATACTTCGATCAGCATGACAGATTACTTTGATGAATATTAACACTTCTCAAACTTAAACTACCAGAACGACATTAGAGCCATATTTTAATGAAAAAATAAAGCTCTTGTCGCATTTTATAATACTTACTTTTTGATTTTTAGTTGGTCTTTTCCAGCCAATAGGATTATATCCACCAAAAATTTCGCCAGTATTTTTAACTTTTATAACTAAAATAACATTTTGTTTTCCATCACACAACTTCCAAAATGATTTAGGGGTAAAACCATCTCTGGTTCCACGAAAAAGCAACTTAAACTTGTATGGATTATTTGTTGCAGAATAATAATTAACTTTTCATCAACCCAATAAGCAATTTCAGCTGCCTGTGCTTCGTTAATAATTGCTGAAAAAGGTTCCGTTACTTCAGGTGGTAAAAATGTTGGTGCAAAAGTTTGTATTGAAGTTGTGAGATAAGCCGATCTAGATGGTAATGGTTGAGTTGAAATTAGACGAGGTGGAAGGATTACCGATTTTATTGGTCGATTTGGTGACATGAACTTATTTGATATATCATCCCAAAGATCTTTTCCCAAGATTTGTTGATATGGTTTTATGTTGTCGATAATGTCATCAGCTGACATTTGAAAATAACGGATAAGAGGTAAGAAATTTTGTAATGTAGTTTTTAATGTCAGAAAATTCTCAAGAGACTAAGTTTTAAAATCGGATGGTAAACCAGGATTTTGTGCAATTCCTCATTCAACAACATGATTCCAAATTGTTACTTCCTCCATCTGTAAATCATTTCGACTAATAAGCGAAACTAATGCATTTTCTTGAAGAATGGTAAAGTCACTAGATTCAAAAACTTTATCAGGATACTTTGCAACAATATTATTGCACCATTCTTGTAATTTTTGAAGTTTATCATTCTGAAAACTTTTATGATAAATGCGATTAAATTGTAAACGAAGCCATTGAAGCATGTTAAAACATTACAGCTTTTCTTAACAGTATTTTTTTAATTTATTTCATTTGTCTTTTTTATGAAGTTATTATATGTATTAACTTTCAAAATTCATGTAATAAAAAAAAAAAAAATTGAACATAGAGTGAGATCGGCCTCTGAACTTAAAATATAAGTATCCTTTTTTTTATTTTTTTGAGATTATTGCTAGTTAAGAAAAAAAATAAAAAATAAAAATTTAAAAAAAATGACTAACTAAATTTTTACTTTCCATTTGGGCAGGTATGAGAATTGTGCCCAGGTTGTCGACACAGGGTGCATTGCCATCCTTTATGTTCCACCAACTCAAACCTGGAAGGATTTCTCCTGGTTGAGTTTTCTGAATTACGATGAGAAGTAATAGAAGGGTGTCCTCTTGTAGAAACTTCTCTTGGATTCTGCAAAACTATCGATGGAGTATTAATCATGTTGTCTAATGCCACTCGTGCAACTTCTTGTTGTGGTTTCGACCATTCTTGATATCTTTCTTGCATCTGCAAAAGAGGTTACAGCGCATTTTTATCGTTTTTCTCAATGTAAGGTACCGGTGAGCGTTCTGAAATCCACCAATGCTCATGGATATTATCGAGTATTAAAGCCTGGTCATTTTCTAAAAGGCTAATGGTGTGAGCACAAGGCAGCCCCATTGTTTTTGAAAAAGATCCTGTGCATGGTGGCAGAGGTTCCTCAGTTGTTGCACGGTTTGCTTTTTGGTATTGCTCGTTTATTTTTTTAAGGGCGAAAGTTGAGACTTTTCCACGAATATTCAAGTACAAAGGATTGCTTAGTGCAAAAAGTAGAACATGAATTCGTTCTGATGCAACCATTGCATCAATTTCTTTTTTTTGATTAGTAACGGCCAAAGAGATTGTTGTGCGAACATGGTGAAGATCTCCTGTTGATACTTGCAAATATGCCTTGAGGTAGTAATGCAAATTACCAAAAATTTTTGATTTTATTAATTGATTGGTTTAAAATATTTTGAATAGTTTGGTTAATTGATTTTAATCAATTAGTTGTCAACTAAACGATAAGTTGATTTTTAATCGATTTGTTGTCAACTAAATAATTAATTAATTTTTAATTAATTTTTTTTCAATTAGTGTGACGGATTAAAATGAAATCAGGTTAAAATGAAATATGTATATTATGAAAAAATTGACATGCTATCGAAAAATAATATTTTATGGGGTTAAGGGTTAAGGTTAGAGGTTAGTTTTAGAGTAGAGTTTATATCAAACAAACCCCACATTCATTTTAATCTGATTTCATTATAATCCATGACAATTAGTTGTTAATTAAACAATTAATTGATTTTTAATTAATTTTAATTTGCATTTTATTATAAGTTGAAAAATTTTTCATTCGATTAGTTGTTTTTTAGTAAATTATCAATCGATTAGTTGTCAACTAAACCAACTAATCAATTTTTTGATTATCGATTTGTATCACTACCTTGAGGGTTGAATGGGCACCTTCAATACGGGAAGTTACAGTGGTTCCTAGATGGAGACACAAATTTGTCCATGCAGTACAAATTTTTCTTTTAATGGTAACCAAGTATCTTTAAGATAAGTGATGACTCGGGGTTTATCATTATAAAGAGAACGAAGTATATTCCATTTTTCTTCAAACTCATCCTCTGTTATTGAATATACTATTTCATTCCATTTTGAAAAAAAAGCTTTCCATTCATTACTTTCTTTATTTTCTGACTCTTTTGAAAACTTCAGTTTGCAGTTTTTTAAAACATTTTTGTTTATATGCCATACACATAATAGGTTTATTGAATCAGGAAAGGTTATCTTAAGCACGTTCATAAGGGCAAGCTCCCTATTTGTTACTATAACTCTTGGCTTTGGTATGTCGTTAAACAGGCGAGCAAAATGATTGAGGGCCCATAGATAATCTAGTTTTTCTTCACCTTTTATGAAAACAAAAGAAGAATAAAATGTGGTATTAAAACTAGTAATACCAACAATGCTTAATAAAAGCATTTTAAATTTATTTGTTTTATAGGTACAATCCATAAGAATGACAGAAGAATATTGACGAGTAAGGATAACGGATTCATTGTGTGCAAAAAATAGGTAAATAATACAGCCCGTATTGTTATATTCATACTTATATATAAAGTCGCCTTCTTCTAGCTTATCTATAAGAGCCTCAATAGGGGTACGACCAGCAAGGTTTTGTTGACGAAGCCATCCACGAGCATTATAAATATCTTTGTTCAAAATTAATGTAAATGTATCATTATGGCGAAGGGTTGACACAATTTCTCTAGGGCGAGATCCAGCTGTTGTCATTGCTTCAATACTTTCCAGCTGTTGCTCTGAAAGTCGACAGGCGATTGGATGTCCTGCCATATCATTGTTAAAATCGTGGTTATGATCAGAATTACGAACTTCCAGATACCATGAACCATTACACCTAGAAGCATACAATTCATAGGGGCAGTCAATGAGCCTAGTGCTTCTTTGCCTTTGTCGTGTTTCTTCATTGAGGTTTGAGAAATTAGTATAAATACCACCTCTGTCACAACGTAAGGTCATATTTTTCAATTCACCACGATGGCCCTTTCTAGTTCTTTTTTTTACAATAGCATAACCTTGAGAAATAGCACATCTTTGGACGCTTTGGAAAAGTTCATCCGCGCTATTGTACATTATAGGTATATTCATTCTTTGTGGTTGATAGAAAGTCAAGCTAATTTAATGAAGCTTATATAATAATAGGATTTTTGAAATGGTTTTCACTTGAAGTTTAGATTAATTGGAAAGTATTGAAATTTTTTTTCAAGATGCTTTTTTATATTGAACTTTTATTAACTCAATTTTGGTTTAGACGATTTTTTTTTTTTAATTTACATGTAAAAAAAGACTAATACAATTAAATTCTTTTATTTAAGTAATTCAAATACATCAGGAACTTTTGAAACCTGATTGGAATCGATTAAAATCATCAGATTTTAATTGATTACTATCCCCCATCGATTAAATACAATAGAGATTTTAATCAATTTGATTTAATCGTTTTTTAATCGATTTTATGTATCTTATTATAATCAATATTGATTTAAATCAATTATTATCACCCCACTGATAATAATTGATTAAAGTCAATAAATCATAATCAATTAAAATGCTTGCAACCGATTATAATCAGGTTTCAAATTTTCTGATACACAACTTGGAGGTCTTTACAAGAAACTGATAAGGTGTTCGTTATGTTATTATTTAAATATTAAGAAACTAACTTTATTTTATATAACTACAATCAGATTCTTTCTCGATTTAATTTTTGCAGATAAGTTTTTCATACTATTTTCTATTTTTAACTTTGGTATTTGATTATTGCTCTAATATTTTCTTACCTTTTTTGGTTAGTATACAGTTTACTATATGTTGAAATCATCTAGGTTCTGCATGGCAAATGCGTGGCATTTGAACTGCATTAATCTGCCACACACGTTTTATGTAGTACCTAGATTAAATGCATGTTTCAGTGGGCGTGCGGTATACTAAACTATGTGTGGTCATATAATAATGAATGTTTTTTATAGATAGTGATTGATTGATAGATAGTAAATTCATAATAATAATTATTACGAATTTTTAAATAGATGCACAGCCCTTACAGTTCGATAATTTTGGATAAAATTTTACAAAGACTAGTATTACGTCCCTACAAACGAAGCTATAGAGCCTTTTCCTCAAAAAAAAACAAGTTCTTTCTTCTTGCCATTCTTTTTTAAGAAAAAAAGAAAAAACACATAGCATATTAAACCAGCTTTTTTCATATTTAAATAAAAGGAAAGGTTCTATAGCTTTGTTGTAGAGACATAATACTAGTCTTTGCGAAATTTTATCCAAAACTATCGAACCATTAGAGCTGTGCATCATTTAAAAATTCATAATAATTATTATAAATTTACTATCTATCGATCACTATCTATAAAAAAATTCATTAATAAATTTTATTATATGACCACATGTAGTTTTGATTTACATAATATGTCGTGCACTCCAATGTTTCAGGCGTGAGTGTTATTGTTATTAAAAAGGTATAATTTAAAATTCTGAGTCTGCTAATAATAATCGGCATAGAGAGTCTAATTCAATATAGCCAATGTGGTTTCATGGTACAGTATATTTTTATTACTTCTTCATATGAATTTAAAACTTTATTAAGAAGAAATGTTAATTTAATTGTTTCACACCTTTATGCAGACCGCCATAGATTAGCAAATCGAAAAGTTTTGTCTTCATTCGGTATCTTCGCATATGAATTTAAATCGGGTAATATTTCGGAATAAGATTTAAAGATTATTATTGCATAGAATTTTCCATTTATCAAAAAAAAACTAGAAATCTCCACTTAGAAAAGTTACTTTATTAATTTATAATTTTTAACACAAAAACTAATTGATTAAATAAAATGATTTAGATGTTTGATAAGTTTGATCTTAAAGAAATGTTAATTTAATTGTTTCACACCTTTATGCAGACCGCCATAGATTAGCAAATCGAAAAGTTTTGTCTTCATTCGGTATCTTCGCATATGAATTTAAATCGGGTAATATTTCGGAATAAGATTTAAAGATTATTATTGCATAGAATTTTCCATTTATCAAAAAAAAACTAGAAATCTCCACTTAGAAAAGTTACTTTATTAATTTATAATTTTTAACACAAAAACTAATTGATTAAATAAAATGATTTAGATGTTTGATAAGTTTGATCTTAAAGAAATGTTAATTTAATTGTTTCACACCTTTATGCAGACCGCCATAGATTAGCAAATCGAAAAGTTTTGTCTTCATTCGGTATCTTCGCATATGAATTTAAATCGGGTAATATTTCGGAATAAGATTTAAAGATTATTATTGCATAGAATTTTCCATTTATCAAAAAAAAACTAGAAATCTCCACTTAGAAAAGTTACTTTATTAATTTATAATTTTTAACACAAAAACTAATTGATTAAATAAAATGATTTAGATGTTTGATAAGTTTGATCTTAAAGAAATGTTAATTTAATTGTTTCACACCTTTATGCAGACCGCCATAGATTAGCAAATCGAAAAGTTTTGTCTTCATTCGGTATCTTCGCATATGAATTTAAATCGGGTAATATTTCGGAATAAGATTTAAAGATTATTATTGCATAGAATTTTCCATTTACAAAAAAAAAACTAGAAATCTCCACTTAGAAAAGTTACTTTATTAATTTATAATTTCTAACACAAAAACTAATTGATTAAATGAAATGATTTAGATGTTTGATAAGTTTGATCTTAAAGAAAATCTAAGCAGTTAACTGCTAATTATTAAAGTTCTTTAAGGTTTTAAGTTATTCGCATTATAGTGAGCAATCGATTAATAAAATTTGTTGTCAAGAATTTTTATTAGTAAATTTGCTATATTGAGAATTTATTTAAAATGGTTTGGGTTCAGCTTTGCTATATCGTAAAAGTTTACTAAATTGGGGGACATCTAAAGCGAAGCAGATTCTTATATTTTATCGCATTAACTTTAGGGTTAGAGTAATCTTAGATGGGGTTAGATAGGTTTTAGGCAGTAATTTATAAGCAAAATAGCCTTCCCGGCATTTTTAATTAACCTATCAAGGTAGGTTTAGACTGCCGTTTTTTGTATTTTTCAAGGATTTCGCCAAAGATCACTAAAATTCTGTGATTTGATTGGTCAAATTTCACGTGATTATGCTCTGCTTTAGACGACCTAGTGATTTATATTTAATTGGCCAATTATGACGTGCTTACTGACCAATTAGATGATTTCTATGTTTGAGATCTAAGTCACACGATGCTATCACATGACATATTATTCTCCAATCATATTACAATTTCGATGATCTAATTACATGGGGGTACGGATAGCAAATTTAGGGGTATGTATAGCAGCCGCCTAAAAAAATTAAAATTTTATATTAAATTGTGAAACCGTGCGAAATATTGCAAAAACCTGTAAAAAAGCATTATTGTGTAAATATGTATATCGTTTATTTATTTTTAAAAATTTGCAAAAATTTGCAAAATATTGTGAAACAATATGAAAATATCAAAATATTACCTTCTGTGCGCATTAGTTTATTGATCTGCATGAGTGCGCGACCTCTGTGGAGGAGATAATTTGCATTTTTTTATTTGATCTATTTCACAATATTTTTCAATATATTTCGAAATATTTTGAAATAATAACTGTAATATTACTGTAAGGGGGCATCCATAAATACTGTTATGTACCCCCTCATAGTAGCACTTGATCCCCCTCTACTATATAAAAAATTTTTCAAAATCCGTATATTTAGGCCATGCATATAAATAAAATTGGTTCTCATAACCCGGCCGGGTAAATTTTTTTAAAAAATCAAATGTTATTTTATATTAATATATATAGTTTTTAAGATTATTATATATATTTTATATAAAGAGGTTTTAGTATTTAAAAAATTTATATAACATTTTTTAGATTATAACAATAACATCCGGGTGCTAGGTGCCCTTGGTTGGGTCTTAAGATGTTACGAGAACCAATTAATTTTATTTGCATGGCCTTATATATAAAATTTTACAAAAACTTGAATATATTGTGATACAGTGATCCGATTTGGATGATTTAGATACCATTCGATTCATCTCAATGAGACGAATCCAATGATACCAAAATCATTTATTTGGATCACTGGATCAATATTTATTCACAAAAAACTATTGATTTTATAGTAATTTTATAAGAAAAAATAATAACCAATAGTATTTGGCCAATAAAATTTGATCCAGTAATTCAAATTAAATAAAATTGGCACCATTCGACTCCTCTCATTGAGACGAATCGAATGGTACCAAAATCATTAAATTTGGACTGCTAGTTCAATTTTTAGACAATTTTTTCTAAAAAAATTACATTATATTTTTTTGATCCACCCTACTTATTGAGAAAAACGTTATCATTTGTTTAACCCCCTTTTGTATTATGTTATTTATGGATGCCCTAATATAATATAATATATTACGTAATATACCACATCAATCATAAGGTTTTTGTAATATTACGGGCCATAATATCTTACGTAAGATTATGTATATATAATTCGCTAATGTTATTATAGTAGATTTATAAAAATTAGCTAATCAGTTAAAATAACAAACCGGTTTATAATCGAGAATTGCTATTTTTAGATTTGGTTTGTTTTGTATAATTTTGCTAATTATCTTAGAGCTCGGAATTATCCAAATTTGATAGTTTTTACTTTTGACTGCCCATATATACAAATATATTTTTTAAATTATAATAATATTCAAAATTTTACTATCATAAATAAATTGGTTTATTTATATTTTGCAAAATTTTAATAAAATTAGTTGTAATTTAAAAAAGTTTTATTAGTAGCATATATTAATTTTATATAAAATTTTAAAATACTATAAAAATATATAAAAATAATATATATACCTTTTACTTTTAAATAAACTTGTTTAGAACATTGAAATATACTTATAGTGAAAATTTAGTATCATTTGGATAACTTTTTATTAGTATATTCTTTAATTTTTTAAAAAATTTAATAATTTGAAAATAAACTATTTTTTATTTTTTTGTATATTTTTGGCCAAAAAAGAGTAAAAACTAAAACTATGTACCTATGCAACTTTTTGAAATTTTAGTTAAAACTCATATCAGAGCTTGTTTAGTATTAAGGTTAAAATTAAGGTTCAGACCAATATATAGATAAAATCGCCTTTTTAATATTTTAGATTGATGGTCCAAGTTGGGTTTGTGATAAGCTATACCAAATCTAGCAATTTGTAGGTTGGGCTGGGCCTGGGCCAGGCTTGGGTCCAAATTTTAAGCCTATAATTAATTAAACTAGGTTTGGGTTGGATATAAAATAATTATATTGGTGAATCTGTAAAATTGCATAAAAATTTTTTAAATATTTGATGAAGAATAACTTGTAACCTACTGGTCCATTTTATATACTTTTACTGCCAAAATGACTGTTTTAGTGAGATGATTTTAAAGAGTTCGAAATTATTAAAATCTAATTATATAATTCTGAAATCATTGCTATTTTGTTATATGGGCGAATCTATTTGTAACCGTGGTTACAGTTCTGAGCCAATCAAATTGCTAGATTAGGTATGACAAAAAAATTCAAAAAATTACAAATCACAATAACTTCAAATTGTGCCTAAGAAACCAATATTTTTTCTAGCTAAAAATGCTTCTTAAGGTGTTTTATTATATAAAAACCTTCTTCTAACTCTAAATCTAACCCTAACCCTAATCTGGTTACTGTCACCGCCAGTGACAATCACATTTTTTCTTGTTATATTAAATAAAATAGAATAATTTAATTTATCATATTTTATTTAATATAAACAAAATATTAGTGTTCTTGAGATTTGTAATTAGATTTTAATAATATTGGGCTTTAAGAATTGCTTAACGAGACAGTTATTTTGGCAGTAAAAGCATCTAAAATTGAACTAGTAGGTCACAAGTTATTCTTTGTCAAATATTTAAAAAATTTTTATAACAGTCAAAGGACATGTTCACATGTAATGAAGGCCACTGAATATGAAGATATCATATTAAGATACTGTATATGTACACTTTAGGAATAATTCTACTAAGTAATATAAGTATAACCATGTATATTTTGTCTATTTTAATAGTATTTTAATACTAGTAAACATAGTAGATATTACATAGACAATGTTCTAATAGGCCATATCTTCATATTCAGAAGTGAAATTGATAGGGCCTAGGATCGATTTTCCGAACATATAATCTTCCGGCATCAATTGTTTTTGAAAAAAAAATTGATTTATGTTAGGGTTTGGGCTCATATTGGTGGTTAGAAGGAGCATTATATAGCAAAATTGTGTAAGGAAACTTTTTGTTAGGCCAGAAAGATGATTTGCTAGTATAAATTTTGTGATAAATACGATTTTTGCAAAATAAATGTTTGTTTTGAATTTCTTTATATTAAATCTGATCGATTTTTAATTGGCTAATTGACATCAAAAGATTATGTGTTTGAAAAATCGATCCTATGCCCTAGTGTTGTTATTCAGTAGCTCTATATAATGGCTTAAAATATAGTTACTTATAAATCAAATGAGTTAACATATCCAAATTTATATGTAAAATTATACAAAAAAATTATTTGAATTGAATTTATTTAAAAGCATATATATAAAAGTTTCTTTAAATTTTAAATATATATTTTTTGGTATTTAATACTTTTTTGTTTAAAGTTTTAGTTTTTAATTTGAAAAAGAGAAATGTGAATCTTTTACTAAAGTTGATTAATTCTTTACTATATTCTTTAAATCAAATAAGTGATTCATTTTATATAATAATATAATTGGTTAAAATAATCTTTTAAAAATATAAAAAATGCTATTAAGTAAAGGCTTCTTGTGCTCTAATTGAAAGTTGAAGAGAGGTTCCCCTAATTCTAATAGTAGTTAAATCATTAAAATTGGTTTAGTAGAACCCAAAATACTTGGGATCAAAGAAGAGAATATATAGATTTGCAAATTTACTATTATACAAAGTATTATATTTTGTGTAATAGTGAATTTGCAGATCCTTATGTTCTTTTTTTTGATCTCAGTATTTTGAATTTCACAAGCCGATTTTGATAATTTAACTAACATTTTCAACTTTCAATTAGAGTACAAAAAGCCTTTACTTAATAGCATCTTTCATATTTTTAAAAGATTATTTTAACTAATTAGGAGCGTGCCATTTATTACGTAATATTTTTTACTTAGTAGCTACCTCTACTAGGGTGTCCAGAATTATGTGATGCAATAAGGTAAATTATGCGAGCGAACTTGCGATCGATTATGTGATTTTAATTATTGTACACTATATATAATTAGTTCTATTTTTCAGTCACTTGCTAAAAATTTTACCTCAACTATGCTTGTAATTTAGGTTTATTCATTTTCTACATCGGAACTTTTCAGAATTTACTTTCTGCCACCCAATGTCTCCCAACAACCAATCATATCTTAGCCACGTGATCTGAGTGCTTTTTTTGTTGAATTATACAAAGCATATGCGATGCGAAAATTTGGTAAATTATGTGCATATTATGCTTTCGCATAATCCTGGACACCCTAACCTCTACCCATATATAGTATAATCATTTTATCTAATTCTGATTGATTAATATAATATATAGACGTGATCACTGCCTCTGACCATGTATCCATAGTAAAAATTACGTAATAAATGGCATGCTCCTTATTATTATATAGATTAAGTCACTTATTTGACTTAAAGAACATAGTAAAGAATTGATCAACTTTAGTAGAAGATTCCTATCTTTTTGCTTCAAATTAAGAACTAAAACTTTAAACAAATGAGTATTAAATACCAAAAATATATATTTAAAATTTAAAAAGACTTTTATATATATGCTTTTAAATAAATTTAATTTAAATAATTTTTTTGTATAATTTTACATATAAAATTGAGTGAGTTAACTTATTTGATCTATAAGTAATTGCACCCAGTTGGACAGGTTCCTTGACTGATAATATATATAATATATATAAATCTATATTTATATATAATATTAGGGTTTTAGAATTTAGTGCACTTGCACTGCAATACACCCTTTTTATGTTTCTCAAAATTTTACTAAAGTAACCCCATATCCACTTATTTGCGCAGGTAATACAAGCTCCTGGAGAGGAAATAGCCAATCGGAGAGTGCAAATTTTGACTATTTCAGATCAGCCTAATAAAGAATTCAAACACACATAAAAGAAGAAAAAAGCAAAAATACACAAAAACTAATATTTAATCAATCTTGATGCATTAATTAAAAATAATAGGAATGAAATTTTACTTATATTAAATATTACTCTAACCCTATAACCTCTAATGTTAAGACTCTAACCCTAAATTTTTATCTTACACATTTAGTTTATTTATCAATCAGATTTCCTTGTTTGGTTTGTGTTACTCGCACAAATAAGGGGGCATCTAAAAATAATATTATTCAAGAGAGAGAAGGGGGTCTGACAAAATATAACATTTTCCTCTTAAGTAGGGGGGTCAAAAAAATATAATGCAATTTTTTTAGAAAAAATCAGCTAAAAACTGATCTAGTGGTCCAAATTTAATAATTTTGGTACTATTCGATTTGTCTCAGTGAGAGGAGTCAAATAGGGGTCACTTAAAGCCAGGTCCATCATAAAATCATCTGTTTCGCACAACTAATCAAAATCGAAAGTTTTTGTTTTACACGGATAATCCCGACGATGCAAAAAAAGTAAAAATGCGAGAAATACAAGAAACGAGTATCTAAACCTTTCTTGGCCCATTAAGAAAAAAATGTCAGGGTGACGATTTTACATATAGAGCCTTCTAATTTTAGTTCCTATAGGCTCTAAACTGACCCTAACCTTACTGTTAATTTAAATTCATGATGGACCTGGCTTTAAGTGTCCCTGTCGTATGGTACCAATTTCATTTTATTTGGATTACTGGATCAATAGTTATTGGCCAAATACTATTGGTCATATTTTTTCTTATAAAATTACCATATAACTAATAGTTTTTTGTGAATATCTTTCGATCCAGTAGTCCAAATAACATGATTTTGGTATCATTGGATTCGTCTCACTAAGACAAATTAAATGGTATATTTATTAAATAAATACTATATAGTAATAATACACAAATCTATATCGATCTTATGATCCTGTAATTAGATTTTTGTGATTTTAGGCTTGTTAGAATCCTCTCTTTGGAAGGATCATTTTGGTAGTTAAATCATCTAAATTGGACCAGTAGACAAAAGTTATTTACTATTAAATAATATAGAATATAATAAATAATTTTTGATCCACTGGTCCAATTTGGATGATTTAACTACCAAAATGATCCTCTCAAAGAGAGAATTCTAACAAGACCAAAATAACAAGAATCTAATCACAGGATCATAAGATCGATATAGATTTGTGCATTATTACTATATATATAGTATTTATTAAATAAATACTATATATATAGTAATAATGCACAAATCTATATCGATCTTATGATCCTGTAATTAGATTCTTGTAATTTTGGGCTTGTTAGAATCCTCTCTTTAAGAGGATCATTTTGGTAGTTAAATCATCCAAATTGAACCAGTGGATCAAAAGTTATTAACTGATAAAATTTTTATATATAGTGTTTTTAAATATACAGTCGCATCTCTCTAATCCAAACCTCACTAAACTGAACACTATTAAACTCTCTCTAAACTGAACAAAATCTTCTAGAACTTTTGTAAATTTTATTATAAAGTTCAGATAAGCTATATATAACTTTTTAAAAACTGAACCTTTCCAAATTTTTATATAGTAAAAAAAAGTAGTCCCGGCAGTTTGGATTAAAAAGAGTTGACTGTATATTATATAAATAATATATTGTATTAGCCAATCAGAATAAAGGATATATAGTAACCTGACTAGGCCAGAGACCCCCTCCCCTCTAAGAAATCAGCTGATTTCTAGTGCCTCCCTAACCCTAACCCTAACTCTAACTTTAACTTTAATCATTATTTATATTTGTTACTATAGGGTGCACTATAGTGCAGGATGCACCAAATACTAAAATCCATAATATTATATATATATATAATTTTTAATATTGAATAGCTTTTGATCCACCAGTCCATTTTTGATAATTTACCTGCTAAAATGGTCGCTCAATAAGATAATTCTAACAAGTCCAAAATTATTAAATTCTAATAACAGGATCCCAAGATTTGTATTTATAAAAAATTAACAATTAAATTGAAGTTTATATACTACATATAATTGTATATAATTTAAATCTTTTTCGATTTTAGAATCCTGTAATTAGAATTTAATAATTTTGGGCTCATTAGAATTGTTTCACTAAGACAACCATTTTGGTAGTTAAATCATTCAAAATGGACTTGTGGATCAAAAGTTATTCAATATTAAAAAAATTTACTTTGTAATTTTAAAAATTACTATTAAAATTACACAAAAGTTGAATAATCTTGGGATCCTGTAATTGGATTTTGATGATTTTGGACTTGTTAGAATAGTCTCATTGGATGAACATTTTGGTAGTTTAATCATCCAAAACAAACTAGTAGATCGGAAGTTATCCAATATTTAATATATATATATATTATTAAATTTTAACCAATCAAATGCTCAAAAAAATTATCAGGTAGGGTAGAGGGTTAGCTACTTAGTGAAATTCTAATCAGCTGATAAATGGCACTCTTCTAAAGAATTGATTAACTTTAGTAAAAAAGTTTTATTCTCTTGTTAAAATTAAGAACTAAACTTTAAACAAAAGAATATTAAATACCAAAAATACTGTATATATTTAAAATTTAAAGAGACTTTTATATATATACTTTTAAATAAATTCTATTTAAATAACTTTTTGTATAATTTTATATATTAATTTGGAGAGTCAACTTATTTGATTTATAAGTAACATTCTAAACCATTACATATAAACATGTCATTTAACTATTAATTTATTCTATTTTTAATTAGAGTAGATTTATTAATCGCCTCATGTGATGCACCTTATATGTTGCTCTCTAGTGTTCCGAAGTTCAGTTCAATAGAGGTTCAGGTTCAGGTTCAATGAACCTGAACCTGAACCTGAACCTGCTCTAAAAGTTCAATACTGAACTGAACCTGAACTTAAAATTATTGAACATGAACCTGAACCTGAACTTAAAATTATTGAACATGAACCTGAACCTGAACTTAAAAAAAGTTCAGTTCAGGTTCAGTTCAAGGTTCATGAACATGTTCAGGTTCATAATATATGCACATGTTTACCTAAATCACAAAGT
>QKWP01001768.1:15618-36572 GCA_003550325.1 Gigaspora rosea | reverse complement strand
CTGTTTTGTTTTTTTTTTTTTAGAGAATGTTCTGTTTTTTTTTTTTTTAGAGAATGTTGTATTTCAAAAAAAGGTAAAATTGGATAAATGTTCTAACTAATGTTTGAAATATAGCTTATATTACCAAACCAAAACCGCTAACCAAAAAAATTTTTACTATAATGCTCAAATATAACCTCACATAGATTATTCGGGGTCCTGGTAAAAGTAGTTTTAGAATTGAGAAAACTAAAATTTTGTAAAAAATATATTTTGTTAAAACCCCAAAAGCTATTATATAATCAGAATTTTGATAAATCAATATATATATAACTTATATACACATAGTGTACAAATAGAAAATACTGTAATTTATATAATAATTATAAAAAACTTTTATTATACAATAGAGAATAAAAATTTTTAAAAAAATATCATAGTTGTTAGATTCAAACTTTTTAATTAAAAAAATTATAATTTATTTTTCAATAATTAAATTATTTTATTAATAACTATAAAAAAAATATTTAAAAACAAGATTAGTTTATAAATAATAATTATTTATTAATTGGAGTATTTTTTGTATTTAAAATAATCTAATTGCTTTTTATTAATTATATATATGTATATGCTAATTTAACCAAAAAATTACTTTATAAATTTCTTTTTATCTACAATAGTAAATATAATAATTATTAGTTACTGTAATTATTAAAATATATAAAATATTTTTTAAAATTCATCTTATTAGAGCTTATTTAGTTAGTAAGATTGATTTTTATCCGACAGCTTACTATGATTCGTCAGCCAAATAAATTTATTATTCGGCAGAAACTACATAGTTGGCGAATAATAAAATTGTTATTTAGGCAGGCTATCGAATAAATTCGTTATCAATCATGTAGATGCCTTATAACTTAATTATTTTGTCATAACGATAACGATAAGATTTAAGATCAGCCTACAGTAAGAATTTGAATTTCTTCGAAATTCAATTTTTTTTTTCCTGATCTTAAAAACTTTGACCAAATAAATCAGTTATCAGGCAGTACCTGCCTGATAAATAATAATTATTTGTTAATTTAGTTAGTAAAAAAATACAAAATAAAAATTAATAATTAATATTTGAAATATATTATTTAACTAATTTTTTTATTTGCACTAACTAGCTTTATTCAAATTGAACTAAATACAGTAGAATAATATAGATTGAGAATAATTTATTTACATTTATTTTATTTTTTTTTAATTTTTATTGATTATTTTCTCAAACCTTACATATCCCAATTGATTTAGCCGATAAACTAATAAAATCAAAGCATATGAAATAAATTATTCTCTTCTTATTCGTGCTGATTTATCTAATTTTGACAGATTATTTCATACTGTATTTGTCTTGAGATGACTTAACCATCGAGATCGTGCATAACCCGTGCATAAGTCTTGCTAATTCTTACGTATTACAAAAATGAGGAGTTTAAATTTTATCCTTATCAGTTATTGAAATCAAATATGTAAAGCGCCGATGGCGCCCTGTTTACACTTGTATCAATATAAATAAATAAAAAATATATGTATATATATATATATAAATATAAAAAACAAGGAATTCAAAAAAATTCAAAATGAATGATCGGATGATTTTTGAATAAAATTATTGACGTATTTATTTCGAAATAAGCGAATTTTCATTATCATTCGATAAATTCTATTTCATTTTCGGATTTCGGAATTTCAAAAATAGTAATAAGAATTTTTTTTAAACTCATTTATTTTCGAAATAAGTTAATACTGGATCATCCTAATATTAGTAGAAATTAGTTTTAACTTTATATACAGTTTCAACACATGCTAAATGTGTACTACGTACAGTATATATACTATATCAAAACTGTAAGTACTGTAAATACTGTAAGTGCTAATATTACAATAAAAAAAAAAAAAAGTTTTTTATTAAAAAATTTAAGCATTATGATCTGTGTATCTCCTTTAAACGCAAGTCTAGAAATTATTATTATTTATTTATTACTATATATTTATTTACAGTAAGAAACTAACGAAATAAGGTTAAATGATATAAAAACGAATGATGGCGCAATTTTAACCATGGTTAAACTAATACATGTGATTGGTTAATTATCGGTTAATTATGGTAAATCAGTAAATTGATAAACTTACCTTCTGAGTTTAAATTGCATAAATTGATTCACGACAATAAATTTTTAATATGTAATTTACAAATGGTATTCTATTAATGTTAAAAGTTAAAACATACTAACCTTAATATTCTAACTTCAAAAATTTTTGTAAATTCTATGAATTTTTGTGTTAAGAATTGATTTTCTAGTTCGTGTATTAAAAAACATATACGTAAAAGTAAATAATTCGGTTTTTGCCGAAAATACAAATTACGCAAATATCAGATATAGAATATATATATACGTATATATATATATATGTACATACATACATTTTGTATATATATATATACATGGTTAGGTAAAAATTTAGGCAATATTAATGTTTACATGTTTATAGCCATCGTCATGCATTTAAACCACATGCATAAATAATATAAATAATTTTTTGTTTTAAAAAAACCACGGATCAAATGAAGGTCATAACCTAGGATGGCAGATAAAATTTTAGGTTAAAGCCTTAATACATTTACGTTTTTAGGAAAAAAAAGATTTATATATTTACGTTTTTAAGAGAAAAAAAAAAAAGATTTACAAAACAGATAATGTTTTAAGAATGATTTAAGAATGTTTTAAGAATTATATCACAAAAAATCAAATATGAGTACTTATCTGTTATAGAAAGTAAATTCACCATAACTATGACTAGTATATAATAGAAAGATAAGACAATATGGCATGATATTAAAGTACAGCCAACATTCTTTAAGACCAGTTACTATTATTTCAAGAACGATCACTTAAAAGGATTAACAACACATATAGAAGCGATCACGAGATAGTACTTTGTGTAGTACTAAGGATCGGATTAACTGTAGTACTTATGTACTAAGAATCGGATTAACTATTAGAATAAATGACATCTATTTTAAATCAATTGATTAATTACTGAATTATATACTATATATATATATATTATACAGTATACAGTATATATATATATATTATATATATATTATATATATATTATATCTGATATATATACTATATACTGTATACACTTCATATATATATAATATATATATATAAATTACTATAAATTGTATATACATATATACATACAAAATTTTTATCCCTTTAATCAACAGAAATTCAGCAAGTTCAGCCATTCATACTATAAAACAACATTTCATTTAACGGTACCCTCGTGCTAGACACAAGTTATTATTTTTACCAAATTGAAAATTTAATGTTATAATAGGTAAAAATAAATAAATGGAACATCATAATCTGCAAGACAAAAAAAAAAGAAAAAAATTAATTTTTTTTTTTTTAGGAGTACAAGAATTTTTGTACAATATGAATTATTTTTTCACTTGCACAAAGACAAAAGTCTAGATGATTGTCGGTTCTAGACGTTTATATCTTCTTTTTTCTTTGTTACGAGATCATCTATTTAGAATAATTTGTGAAACAAAAATAATGAAATAATGGTAAAGAAATGAATTATGAATTATGAATTTATGAATTTATGTACGTACATAGTTTCACAAATTTCATCATGTTTATCTCATGATTGGGTTTTCCGAAGGATTTCCCATCACTACAGCACTATTAGGCGAGAAACTCCGAATTACGCATATACGAAAAGTGAAAATATTTTTTACGATATTTGAAAGTCGGAGATACTGTATATCAAAATTTTTATTTATGATTAAAAAAAATTTTTTTTTTTTTCTAAGTCTATAATTAAAAAATATAATTACAATATTAATTACAAATTTTTTAGAATTTATTACAATATTTATTTTTTTTTCTTTTTTTTTTTTAATAAACATCTAATGAATAATTGAAATTTATACATTTTTCATTTAAAGATGCAAGCATAATTTGAGCCATTTTTACAATTTGATTTTTTCTTGCAAGAATCACTTCAGAATCATCACAACTTATTTGATTTAATTGTTCTAAAATTTTAAGAATAGGATCTTTAAGTATGTTGACGTCGTTATTATTAGTAGATTTTAGAGATTTAAGATGATTTTCAAAAGTTCGAATTTTGCATAGTTTTGAAACTATCCGTCGAGTTTTTTGCCTAGTCACCTGAAATTTAATAAACTTTACGATTCTATACCCAGCTTTTATTCTTTCAACTATATCACGAGATTTCCTGGAATCATTCTTTTTTGGAGTCAATCTTAATTTTTGTGTTGTTTCCGAATTTGAAATTTCAGGTAAATTCATAGTAACTTTTGGTGAAGAATGATTACCAGGACAATTTAATAAACCAACTTCTCTGGCTTTACGTGCATAAAATTTTTTCAAAGCATCATTGTTTTCGCCTTGTTTTAAAGATGATTGTCGATTAGTTCTCTCTCTTAATGATTTTTCTTGTTCAGCACAAAGTTTATAACGACGTTCATGTTCTTGTTTTAATCTTATTCGTTCAAGGTCCGTAGTTTTTCGTCCAAGGTCCGTAGTTTTTTTATTAGGTAAATTTGATACGAGACTATAAATGTTTATTGCACCACCACAGTGAGGATCAGTCTGAAGGACGTTGCCATTTATAAATCGATTTTGTGAATGAAAATTTGTTTTCGTTGAATTATGTTTTTTAGATTTAAGGTCAAGGTGACGATCTGTTTCTGATGAATAACAAGAAAACATTCTAACTTTAACTAAAATACAATTCGCTTTGGTGCTAAAATGTTTCTTTGTGCTTTTGATTACTAGCGCTAGTTAAAGCTTAGAATAATAATAATAATAATGAAATAATGTATATACTTTATATATGATTTTGAATTTTTTTAAAAGAAAAAAAAAAAAAATGCCTGTAGGTAAACAATAAAGAAAATCTAACAGCTTTTTATATGTGTAGCGGTATTTGATTGTCAAATAATCAAATAATAGTTTAAAAAAAAATAACTACGTATAATACAGTAGTAATACAGTAATAAATAAACACAATAACCAAATTAAGAAAGCTGCATACGTATTAACCATATAGTGTCTATTATCTGTATATTTACAATCTAGTACAATCTAGTGAAAGTGTAACCACGTAAGTTTCAAGGACTTTTTGTTCTTTATGATGTCATTGTGCATTTTATTATATCAGTACTACTTTGTGAGTTATTATATATTTATATTATACATCAACTTTATGCAAGACCTGCTTTTGTGAACACCTGGCACAGGTCTTAGTTACCCGATTAATCGATTACGATATTTAGTGTAACCATAACGAATTACTAATTATTAACTCTAATTATTAACATTATTAACTAGTAACTTGAATATTGTATAAGAAACTTTTTGATTATCATTAACTAGTCCATTTAACTTTTGACTACATTAACGTTAAAATAAAATTTCTTCTTTTGAATATTTACTGTATAAAAGATGTACCAGTTAAAATTTTTTATCAAAAAAAAAAAAAAAAAGTTTATGTCACTGATTGATAAATTTGATAAATTTGATAGATTGTAACTTTTATCGGGGAGTCCTTGTATACCGTAAATAAAAAAAAAAATCATCGGATTCATTTTTATCCAATCATTTATTCAATTTTTCGACCTTTGCTTCTTTGTGTCTTTTGTGTCTGTGAATTTTTTTTAAATATATTTTTTTTTTTTTTTTTTTTTTTTTTTTTTTTTTTTTTTTTTTTTTTTTTTTTTTAATAATAATAAAATTGACTTACTTATTTTTACTTATTTGAAACATTAATCATTTACGTCCATGCCCATAATGAGATATTTTTTCATTATATATAAGCTTTCTTTTGATTTTGACAATATAATAATAGACTAAACACTAAACCTCATTATATTTAAAACGCTCTATTATTAGCGTTACGTAGTAAATATAGTGAAATGCATTGCTTTACTGTATGTGCAGTTCACATTATCATATGGTATCATTAACTTCCTTTTTATTATGTCAAAATATGTAAAAATTAGTAATCTTTTTCTACGATGCTTTCATTTTCATATCATTATTACTTAATAATTTTATTATTAATAATAATTATATTTCAATTTTCTTATACTTTCTTTAGTATTCAAAATGAATAAGCCCGTCCTAATATAATTATTAAATTTTTAATCAAGTATTGTCGTATGAATTGACCTAATGGGTATATCCGTCTAGATTCGGCCTGTATTACTTTTTTTTTTTTTTTTTTATTGCATATTTTTTCTTATTACCTATTTTTATATCCTTATTTCGTCATCTGCACCTTTTATGGTTATTTTGTAACACTTAGTCTTGATTTATCAATATCCGCATTATTGACAAAGTACATACCGATACGTACAGTACGTATAGTACGTACGTAGCGTAACGAACCTGATAGCAGTACATAGCAGGGACCAGGTACGTACATATTTGATATTAGGATATGTATCATTATGTATTGTTCGTATATAGTTGATAATGACCATATTAGATACGTATGGCGTTAACACAACAACGCGTGCAAAGATATGACGCGTTAAGCAATAAATAAATAAATGAGCAATATCCAAATTTGAAAAAGGCATTATCCGTGAAATTAGGTTATATTATTCTACTGTAATTAGTGCTTGAACGAATTATAACGAATTATGTTAAATTGTAATTATTTTTTTTTTTCAGAATTCGATTAGTAATATAAACTTTTTTGATTACTAAATATAATTCAAGTTTAGGCAGATTATAAAATTGATTTGTGTATGTCATATATCGTTGTTATCAGTATCAGGTGTATAATTATTAAAAACCTCCGTAATTACTATTTTAAATTATACTGAACTTAAAAATCGAAAATTGACCAAAAGGACATTGATCATACTATACTGTCTTATACTGTCTTATAATGTCTTATACTGTATTATACTGTAATAGAATTACGTAATAATATTTTTTCAAAGGTTCGGTTGATCCCTAATGAAAAATTTTAATTTGTACTTTTAGGTTTTTTTTGTTTCTTTGTTAAAAAAAAAATCATATACGTTATTATAAACACTTATGTTTAAATGTTAAATTCTATATTTACGTAAATCTAACCAAAAACATTCATTTCATTCATTCATTATGCATGCAATAAAAAATTCTGCATTGTCCCAACTATATTATGGATTAAGTTATATAAATTTTGATTGTTATATTATTTTAAAAATTCAAGACTTTGTTAGTATGGGTAACTAGGAAATAAAATGTCTTTTTTTTATAACTAGTAACTACAGAGCTAGGCAATATATTTAAACTACGGTCGATTATACAATAAAAATTGATATTTGGATTATCATAACTGATAACGATAATAAATTGGGCTTTGACTTCTAATCACTTCTTTAATTAGTAAAAAAAAATCAAGTTACCGCTTAAATGAAATAAATGAAATAAATAACAACCCGTTTTTGGAAAACTTTGATTAAAGACTGATTAATAAAAATACTAATTAATAAAATACTGATTAATAAAAAAAAAAAAGTATATATCATAGTTGATTAATAAATCGGTAATGACATCATGACATCATAGCAAAAATGAATAGTGACACCTTGTTTTCCCATTACGGGTAAATATTCCCGTAAATCTCCGGTCATATGATATGAAGCCTTGGAAACGGAGTTTGTGATTTTGTGTAAATTTGTAAAAATTATGCGTAAAAATAAAGAATATACTGCTATATATCTGTATATCAGATATACTAACTAAACTGTAAAAAATGATACTACGTATAAAAAATACTATATACAATATTATATACAATATTATATACAATATTATATACAATAATTATATACAATACTATATACAATGAATGTAAAATAAAAGGCTTATGATATAATAAGTTCGATTTTTGTTTATTTTTAATCTCACTAAACTAAATAATTTTCGCGTCCCTGATTTACCTCTCATTCCCACACGAACTATTTCCCACAATCCTTGCTTTTAAAAAATATGTGTGTACTATCGATATAACGAAACAATCCAAACTAATTTCGATATAAATTTTATTCTATAACCATACTGAATTAAAAATAAACCAATTCTGATCTTGTGATTTTATTTCGAATAAAATTAATGACGTATTTGAGTGATCGATAAATTTCTTTTTTATATGATAAATATATCATAACAATACTCCTATTTCATTTATTTCATTTTATTGATATTGATTTTCGGAATTTCAATTTTGAAAATAGGATGTTTTATACTCCACTTATTTACTAAATAGATTCTGAATCACCAATGTTATTTTAGATACCTAAACACTTTGATACAGTATTCTCCTTAAAAAATTTACTTCAATGGGTTTAAATTTAACGTACGTACGTACGTACATACGATGACACCCCTTTTATTAGGCGTAGATTAGTATTAGCGAACAAAGATCATAATAGTATTAGAATAAAAGATATATATATAGGGAAATTCTATTTTTTATTTTCACCCGGGTTTAAAGTCACCTAATACTGTATATAATTTTCATTATATATTATATACAATACAGACTACTATAACTAAAGATTCTATAAATTATATGAATTTATATTGTATAGTATTAATAAAAATTATATAGTATATCGGGTGACTTTAACCTGAGCGAAAATAGAATTTTCCATATATATATATATATATTATAGTTTCATAAAAATTGCAGGGGTACTATTTTAACATATGTTAATAAGATTTGCAATTCTTATTTTATTAATAAATAATTTTCACATTTCGTTAGTAATACATCAAACCTTAAGATTTCGTCTAGCATCGTTAATGAATAATCACATAATTAAAGTACATGCTTAAATATTTATAATGTTTCGAATAAAAAAAACTGCTATCATTTTTATTGCTTATGACGTAATAGTCATGACATAAAATACAAGAGATTTTAACTAATTGCAACTAAGCTGTAATAGTTTCTATTGCTTCTCTAGTTTCAGATATAAGTAAAGTAGTACGTATGGTATAATAATACAAATTAGTGCAGTACGTATGGTTTGCAAAAAAAAAGAAATTTTATTAATAAAAAAAAAAATATACTATATATACTCATACATAAAGTTAATGTTGCGTCATATTGCATCCAGTGACGCTCAGATGAAACTACCCCTGAGGTCAAATTATGGATGCGAATTATGCGATTTCTTATTTAGAATATTTCGGACTTTCTGCATCGGAGATTTTCGGAACTTTCACCTGTTAGACATCTCTTCTCTAATACCCTGCCTTACTATTTGTTGTTCATGCCTACCTTCATTATAATTTCCCACGAGATCATATCATGACCGGTAATCTTCCCATGGAAGATTACCGGTCACAAATAATCACGTGAAAATTATATTGAAGGTAGGCATGAACAACGTAAGTCAGGGTATTACTCATGAATTTCCTGTGAGCTTAAAAATTACAGCAGAGATTCCCGATGATCATATGATGCAGATGACCCTTCGGGTCATCTGTATCCTATGATCATCGGGAATCTCTACTGTAATTTTTAAACTCCCAAGAAATTAATAATACTAATCACATCTCATTCACTTGCATTTTATGCTTTTTTTTTAACAGCTAGAAAATATATTATACTAAGTGATAAATAATAATAATATGTCAAGGTGAAACCCGCGCAGCTAGCTAGTAAAACCCGCTTTGATCATAGGGTTTTGGGTGAAATCCGCGTTAGCATAGTGTGTTTTATATGTTAACGCGGATTTCACCCTCATGTGACCTGCATTGCAGGTTTTACTAGCTAGCTGCGCGGGTTTCACCCTGTCTTATAATAATTATAATAAAATAAATGAAGACCCGTCACCATGGCGACCATATATATAGCAGCTAATCATGGTTAGGGTTAGTAAAATTTATTTTTTTTTTATTAGAAAAGTTAGAAAGTTTGTAAAAAATTTTAATTGGCCAATAATAAGCAATATATTATCTATATTATCTAGTCACATGCTCAATTTTGATTGGCTATTCATAGGGATGCTATAAACTAACACATATAAAAATATATAAATTTACTATAAACTGTAAGCCTAAGATTATTTTCAATTTACTATATCAAAAATAGTAAAATAAGATTATTTAGAATATTTTTAAAATTTTGTAATTTTAGGTTTAGGCCGCAGATAAGTATTTAAATTATATTTAGATATATGTCTGAGTTTTTACTCTTAACAGTAGATTTAAGCAATAAAAGTTTTTGGTTATGTAAAAAGTTTCCATTAAATCTAATAAAGATAAAAGCATGGTCTCACCTTTAATATTAAAAAAAAAAAAATTTTTGTAATTTTTTAATAAAATATATTTTTTTAAAAAAATTCTAATTTTAAAATTATAATTATATATACTATATAATTTTAGAGTGTTAATAAATAGTGCACTTGTACTATAGTGCACTTTTTTATATTTCTTGAAATTTACTAGAATAACTCTGCTGTATTTTTAATAAAAACTAGTCGCTGAATTGCAGTTTTTCCTTGGCTAACATACTTTTTTTTATAATATTATTTTAGTTTCTAATTCTAATCTAACTTCATTTCTAATTCTAATTTTAACTTAAATTATTAATTATTATATGCAGAGTAAAACCCGCACTAAATTCTAGTAAAACTCATTTTGATCATAGAGGTTGAATGAAATCTTTTTTTTTTTTTAACTTTACAACCATGCTCTACTTTATTAGCAGTTTACGTAAAAAAATACATGAACTAAAAACTAACTATAATATAGGCTAATACCCGGCTTACTCCACTAGTGCCCAGGTACGGTTGTTGCACTGATGTTTGATAGTCTCGCAGCGACATACGATTTTTCTCATATATTTCTACGAGAGCATGTTCAGGTCCTCAGCTACCTTCAAAACGAAATTCTACATATAAAAAGAAACTACTTTCGCATCCACCAACTTACTATATGCGAACCTCTTATTTGACTTAACATTGAGTTCTCGACTAACTCATTCACTGAGTTCTCCACCTCCTGTTTCTTCTGTTTTTTCCGCTCTTTATCTTTTCTTTCAGCTTCCATGAGCTCCGGAACGCGTGGCTCCTTGTTTCGAACTTCAAAAACCTTACGTTTTCTTTCAAAGATCTCTCTATACCGGTACCTTTTTCCCACTTGATGACTTCATTGCATCTTTCCTTCCAAATAAAACGATAAAAACCCTCCTGTACTATATACAAAAATGCATCTATACAAGTTTTTGTGTCCTTTTTAGACAGTCCCTTCTTGTAAAATAACTCGATTTTCTCTCTTTCTACAAGACCACTTAAATAAACTTCTCTTTCCTTGAAGCGAACATCTTTACTATCACTTAACAGAATTTCACTTAATTCCCAAACACTTAACAGGAAGCTTGCTTCGTCCGAGAGTACTGCCCATGCAGCACTCAGTGCTGTATTTTCTGTCTCCTGCCAAAAATTCTCTGCAAAACTACAACGAATTAAATGTTTCATGGTTTCCTTAGTCTCCTCCTTGCACAAAATACAGTTTGGTGACTTATACAACCAAGGTTTACGGGCATGCAACTCATTCAGTGTTGGGAGAAGTTGGAACATTCCTTTGATTCGTAGTATTAATTTGAAACTACTTTCCATTCCTCTACATCTGACTCCTCCCAATTCCTTTAGCCTTGCCCATCTGTAGGCCTAGTCTAGCTTATCACTATTATGATTATATTCTGCTGCTAGACTTTTACTTGAAAGAAGGCATCTTCCCTTAACGGCTCTTCTCTTTAGCCGCAAAATAAACTTACGCGGACAGGTGTCGATATGTTTTCCATTCCACCACAGAGATGCATTCCAACTTGTGGGATTGGTATGTATCCACTTCCAGTCTTCTTCTAAATGCGTCGCTTCTTTTGCTAACCTGTCTGCAAGTTCGTTCCATACTATACCACTGTGAGCCTTGACTTTACAAAGCTCTAAGGAGAGATTTTTGACTTGGACTACCTCATAAATCTTGTCAAGAATTGACCTGTTTTTCAATTTAAGGCTCTTCTTGAAACTTCGTGATCTGAACACATTCTCAATACTACTAATTGCTTCTAAACTTTTTGTTTTAACTACAACTATAGAATCTAATTTTACTACTAACAGCGCACAAAGAATTGCAACCAATTCAGATCTCGTCAATGAAGGCCAATCAGCCACCCTGATTTTCCCTAACAAATTTTCCGTCCCCTCCTCTTTATCTACTTGTACCCAGGCAGAACCCATTATATCTTCAATACCTTCCTCCTCCTTATACCAAGAACCATCAGTATAAAAGACTTAATCTGATCTTTCCTCCTGTATATTTTTTCCAACCATACCTAATAGTAAATTCGTAATTTTACTACTTAACCCTTGTTTTTTAATTATTTCAAATTCTATTCTGTTAACTTCTACTACCATAGCTAATCTTTCTGTACTATTTTGATCTTTAGGTGCATTTTTATAAGCCGTATGCCTATAATAGCTCAAAGGAAATGACATTAACCAGTCGTTCTCCTTTTTGACTATGCCATCTATTCTGCTAATACACTCTTTCATTTCTATTGAGAATTGGCAATCATTCTCTTTTCCACCTTTATTTAAAGCACAGCCTTTACACCTATTTATTCTAACCGCACCTTTCACTTTTTGGGTTTCGACCCAATGCTCTACTATGGCTTTGCGCGTGAACTTTTTGCTTATGCGTCCCAGAACGTGTGTAGTTGAATTTTTCTTTCTTACTACTACCCAATCCTTGCACCTTTTATCATTACGAACTTTTTTCCTTATTGGTGACGAAAGCTTACTACTTTCACCTTCTAGTCGGTATTCCCTTTTAAGCTCCCTTGAGGACTTGTTTATCATAACCCTTTCTTCGATCCTGCTGAACCAATCAGGTGTCTTTCCCCTCATGCTTCTTTCCCTTATACCTCTGACTTGCTGCCATGACATCAAACTTGTGCCTGTCGGGTCTATTAACTGGTTCAGTGATACCAACTCCAGACTAACCCTTGTGTTCATCGAGTTCTTTATCGCTCTTTCATCCAGAAAACTTACAATCGCAACCTCTTTGTTATACACCTCGTTCTGAATACTTTGGGTTTCGAACTTTAAGTTGATTAATTTGCATTTTTCAATCACATTGCATGAAAGATTTCCCTTCCAGAGAGTAGCATGCCACGCATCAAAAGGCACACTACGTACATCCTGCAAAATACCCGCCTTGATTGCACCTTGTTTTATTCTTAGCTCTGCCAGGCTTTCTAAACCTTCATTACTGTTTAGCCTTTTTAAGAGACTCGTCGCCTGCTTAGCCAACAAAGAGCTTGCCAAGGATTTGAAACCCAGAATACCTCCGTGAAATATTATATCATTTGGTGCGGTTTGTGCTATGCCTAACTTTTTTTTACATAGGCGGATTATTGGCTGGTGTATATTTTCTAGGTCCTTTTCTGATAGGGCTGTGGCCTGTAAAATATATTCTAATTTTGGAAGAAGCACCTGATTGTTTATATAGCTTAGCTGACTAGCTGTCACCTTTTTCTTTTCTAATACATGCGTAAACAATCCAACAATCTTCTTTACTTTCCTTTTAATATTAGCTAAATCCTTGGATGTGTGCAAGTATATACCCAGGAATTTTACATCATATAATTTTGGTTCTGCAAATAATTTCGTTTTGCAGAAAAAGACACAACTTTCTTCCTTTGGAAGCTTCGAGTTGATTATTACCAGCTTGGACTTGCTGCCGTTAATTTCGATGTCATTAATTTGGAAGAACTGCTCTGCAATATTAATTGTTCTTTCTAATTGCTCCTTTGAGCATGCAATCCATGTTGTGTCATCGGCATATGCTAGAACAGCCTGCCGCATGTTTAATCCTCTTTCCTTGTCTATGTTTGCCTTGAAACTATTTACTTCAGCAGTATAGCCCAGGGACTTGTCCTTCTGGACCCTAACTAACAGAGGATCGTAAAAAATTCTCCACACCAAGGGAGAGATAACCTCACCTTGGTCGATACCGTCCTCAGCTACGAACTCTTCTGTAAGGCCGTAATCCGTTATTACTTGCATACGCCTCTTACTGAATAGGTTAATTACAAAATTAATTACAGTTCCTGGAAGCCTTATTCTCCGCATCGATTTTTCAAGCATCACAAGACTAACAGAATCAAACGCCTTCTTCATATCTTGGAAAAGGAGCCACATTTCCTTCTTTTTCTCATGGGCCTCTTCGAGGAACGAGTTTAAGATATGAATAGGCTCCTCTGTTGAATTTTCTGGTAGACCTGCAAAATTAGGTCCTTGCAAAATGTTCTTGTCTTTAATTATCGCACTTAATCTCTTTGTTATGATTCTTGTTACGCACTTACGGAAGGCTTCCAATAATGCGATTGGTCTCACCCTATTCAACTCAAAACCCCAATCTTCCCCCTTCGGAATCGTATAAATTTGTGCGACTTTCCATTTGTTTGGAATATTTCCTTGCACAAGACAAATATTTGCAAAATTTTTGAAAGCTGTATGCACTCGAAGATCCGCTTGTTTAATTAACTCGTAAGTAATATTGGATACCCCTGGTGCCGAATTTGTTCTAACCTCATTAAGCATTAAGAGCCATTCCTCTAACTCTACCGGTAACAGAACTGGCTCGTACCATTCTTCTTGAATCCCACTTATTGGTTGATAAATACTTCTCCACTCTTCGTTTAGTAGGTCTAGTCGAGGATTCCTTCTTCTGAACTGTTCCTTAAAATGCTTGTTGGTCTTGGATAGAACTTCACTGGGTTCAGAGATTAACTCATATTCATCATTCTCCTTGATTAATATTCGGTCCAAAACTACCTTATTAAATGGCCTTTCGAGAAGACTTCTTAGCATTTTCTTCTGCTCATCTACAATCATTTCGCATCTTTTTTGCACGTACTTTTTGATTTCCTTTTCTCTATGCAATTTTTCTTCACTAATCAATTTGCCTTCTATTGCTTTCCACCACAAAGATGCACTATTAAGCCAAATATCAACATGTTCCAGATTGATATTTGGTATCCCCGTACCTGCACTGGAATTAATACTTTTGATTTTATTATTCCAGCTGCTGATCATGTGATGCGCATTCTTGTTGTTTGCAACACTTTTGATTAATCTGCCAAACTCTTTGGCCACTTTTTTGGTAGACGACTCCTTATCCTTTTTGACAGAATTCTTTTTATTTTGAATTTTTTTCTTTGGCAATGTTTCTATTGCTGCCTTCCAAATTGCAGCCTCGATTATGTCCCATAATTGATCTATGCAGACTCTTTGCTCAGGTACCTGATATGACTCTTCGGTTTGTTCATCCTTTAGTAGCCATTGTGGCAAATTCTTTTTGATCTTATTCCATAGCGCCGTTCTGTAATTGTCCCAATTTTCCTTCGTTGCCTTGTCAAGCTTCCAAACCATTCGTGATGAGGAAGTTTGCCCTGCTCTGCACTTTGAGTCTGCGCAATTACTGCGATCCAAAAGAATTTCAACTATGGGCAATTCATGATCACTACCTGTTACTGTTCCCATTTCGATGATATCTGCTTTTAAAGCCTTGCTCATTAAGTTTTCTGACAACCATATTTGGTCTATCCTTGTACTTGTATGACCGTTACTCCAAGTGTACTTTCTGGCCCTGGGATTTAGCCTTCTGAAAGCATCTACAAAGGATTTCTTTTCCATCCATGTGAAAAGAGAACAACGTTTGAGGTTTGTTGTTTGTGAGGACTTATCCAATAGTTTGTTGGGTATACGATTAAAGTCCCCCATTATAACGATTTGCCAGGTCTTCTCATTTTTATTAACTATTTCTTGGATTTTTCCGATAACCATTGTTGCACATGTCTCATCACTTGGAGGTATGTAAGCTACAATTATTAGTAGTTTACACTTTTTAAAGAAAATATATGCACACATTAAATATTCATTAAATCGTTCTATTTTCCCTATATGTTGCTCAATGTTCCTGTGTATCAAAAGTCCTACGCCTGACCCTTTGAGTTTGTCAGGTGATGCACTCGACCAAAAACTTCTAAAATTGCCCAGATCTTTTGCCATAAACTTCGCCTCTCTTTCACCCAAATTCGTTTCTGCTATTCCAATTATATCTACTTTTTCCTCAATAGCCCATGAAACTAAAAAATCTACTCTATGAAATTGTGTTTTAAGTCCATTAATATTATGAAACGCAACCCCTATGCTCCTTTCCTGAACCCCACCAAATGGTGCAACATCCTTACACCCCTTAGAAGTTGCACCATTCTCTATTACAACCTGGGCGCCCTTCAGGAGCGACAGGGCCTTTCCAGCCCTTGTTTTTCTTCAATTCTATTAAGACGTCTCAGAATTTCTTCTAGAATACTTTTTTCCTCAAATTTGGTGCTTCGGGAGGGTGCACAATGTACATTTTCTTTTGTAAATCCTGTTTCTGCTATTGCACTTTTGTTACTATATTGCGTTTCTCTTAATACATTCTTTCCTTTTCTGTTTTCGCGAGAATGACTCCTCGATCTAGCTTCTAGTGGCACTTTCTTTCTGGGTTTGGTGAGGTTATCTATTCCTACTATACTTTCTTGTTCTTCCGCCAAAGTAGCGTACTTCTTTTTTCCATAAAATTCTCTACTTTCATTAATCTGTCTATCACTTTCATTTCTCAAGTTTAATACGTATTTTTTACCGGTTTCTTTCCAAAAGAGAGAGTTACTTCCATAATTGACTTGAGTTAGGACCGCTTTCTCAAGATCCTCTTTACAATCAAAGTATACAAAAGCTGACCCCCTCGGATTACCATTACTATTTACTGGTATAAAGATTGTTTTTGCTTTGACTTGTTTTAGTTGTCTGAATAATAAGACCTCCATCGTATTTCTTGGAATACCACCTAATACTGCTCTAAATGACTTTCTTTCTTCCATGATCTTTTCTTGCTTTATACCCTTCGAGATTCTAGTAAGCCATCTACCTATTGGAAGTGCCCATGTATTCTCGAGTATATTCTTGTATCTTTGGTTTTTGAGTGTTAAATCTACAACTGCTGTTTTATTGAACTTATTTGTTGTCCAAGTAATATTCTTAACTTTTCCATAGTGACCATTAGTTTTTTGATTGATACATTGCCATTTTTGAGTGGAACATCCCAAATCGTATAGGTTTCTTGCATACCTAAAGCCTCTTGTTTATACTGAATAAGGTTGTTTTTTTCCTTGTTTTGGTCCACATTTATTTGAAATTCTTTGTCTTCTAACGACATCATTACATCTTCCTCTGGATTCTCTGGTTTCTCTAATTGTTGAACCTGTTTTCCATCTTCGATTTCATATTTGAGCTTAAGCTCATCTTCCAAGACTTGAGTTCCATAATCTATCATTCCACACTCTAGCTGAAGGAGAGTTTCTATCCTAGCCTGGTTTTTTGCTTCTGTAGAATCAACACTTTTCTTCGACTCCTTTCTTTGAATTTCACCGAGTTGCTTTTCTGATAGTTTTGTATAGCATTCCAAAAAATGCCTTATAATACAAATTTCTTCCGCTGTAATGGTTTGTATGGCTTTTGCTAATTCTTGGTCTACTATCTGTGTTCTTACACATTCTGAGGTTGAATGAAATCTGTATTAGTATAATATGTTTTATATATTAACGTAAATTTTACTCTTATATGATCTGTATAGCGGATTTAACTAAAATTCAGCATGAGTTTTATCCTGTCATATTATTATTTATACCCAACTTTAACCTTAACTCTAATTTTTAGTTTTAATTGTAATTTTATATTTGCTACTATAAAAGGTGCACTATAATGCATTGTATACCAAAATATAATTCCTATAATATCAGCAAAATAAATATACGAAATCTTTCAAAAAATATTGCATGCCGAAATCTTTCGAAAGAATTGTGATCAACGCGAAATCTTTCGAAATATGTGCAATCTTTCGAAAGATTTTGGCATGCATTTCTTTCGAAATATTTCGAAATAAATTTCAAAATATTTCGAAATATATTGCAAAATATTGCAAAATAGGCCAAATAAAAAAAATGCAAACCTCTACCTAATTATTCCTTCAGGGGTCGCAGAAAGTAATATTTTGCATATTATTATTTAAATCTGCAATATTTTGCAATATTTTGCAAAATTTTGAATTTTTTTTAAAATTTTCGCAATTGAATATAAAATTTTTTATTTTTTTATTTATTATTATATATATTATATTTTTAAATTAAATATAGATTTTTAATCAATATTATATATTTTATTATAATAAATGCATATATAATTTATTAATAACTTTGTTTTTTAAAAAATTTAAAAATTACAAATATAAAGCAAAATAATAATAGTATTTTTATTAAAAAATAAAAAAAAAAGACAAAAAAAGTAGCGTTAAAACAAAACAAAAAAAAAGTTTTACGTATCATATTCAGGTTCTTCTTGTTCTTCATCAGATATATAATCTATATTTTTTGTCGAAGTTGTAGATTCTTTATCTTTTTAAATATATTCGAAAATTTCTAAAATTTGAACACAATGCAAAAAATCACAAATGTTTAAGAAATTTTAATTATACTCGCCTTTTCTTAGCCTTTTTGTTGCCTAAAAAATATTTTTTCAAATAAAAATTCAATTTAAAAATTTAAAAAAAATTTTGTATTTTAAAATATAAACTTACTTTGTTGGGGGATTGCGAAGGTCGTTTGAGATAATTAGATGTATCCTATAAATTTTTTAAATATTTAAAATAATTTATAAAAAAAATGTGATAATATTTCTATATAATCTATGTATAAATATACTCATTCAAATTCTTCTAATTGTTCTCCAAATTCTTCTAATTCTTCTGGTTCGTTTCTTTCTTTTAATTCTTCTGGTTCGTTTCTTTCTTCTAATTCTTCTGGTTTGTTTCTTTCTTCTATATCCTCCGAAATTAATGTCGAAAATGATTCACGTCATTTTAACATTCACTTTATTTCGAAAAATTGAACAAATTTTTAGTAAATAATAATACTAATAATAATAATAATAATAATAATAATAATAATAATAATAATAATCATAACTTGATATCTTTCAAGATCTTCTTTAATAATATCTTCAGAAATCGTTAACTTTTCGTAGTTTGGGCTAAGAATAGATTGGCATACTGCCATTGCGTATGCCGTTTTGAGGTTACTTATTTCTCCAGAGGGCCAAATTCTATTTAAAATTCGATCAACGTAAGTATTATTTTTATCAGAACTATTCGCAACTCTTGCAAAAAGAAGCTTAAACCAATTTTTCGTTTTTTCTGATCTCTTCCAATTCAAAACTTCTTTAGGTTTCGCCTTGGTGTTAAAGGGTCTAAAAAATTGCCAAAAATAGAAAACATAGAGTCTTTAGTTTTAGTAGTTAAAGTGCTTCGCAACAATCTAACTTTTTCCAAAAGCTAAAAATTTTTTAAAATTAGAAAATACCGTAATAACGTATTTAATATTTTCAAATATATGTGAAAATTGCAAATATTTTTCGAATTTATTTGAAAATATTTAAACATTTTTCAAATTTATTCGAAAAATGTTTAAATATTTCGAATAAATTCGAATATTTTTTAAAAAAAAATAAATAAATTTTTACAGGTCCATGAAGTTTCTTCGCATAATAGGCTTTCCAATCTTTATCCAACAATCTTCGCATAAATTCACGATTATGTTCCCTAAAATAGTCCTCCGCTCCTCTCTTGAGTTCTGTATCTGTAGAATAGATTGAGTTGTCTAACAACTCATTGGCAATTCCTTTAACGCTTTGCTAATTATAAAAAAATTATTAGAATAAAATATAAAAAATTAAAATATAAAAAATTAAAATAAATATTAAAAAAATTAAAAAAATTACCTCAAGGAAAGTCTTTTCATTCGTTGCATCTAGGGTTCTGCAATCTTCAAATATTTGAATCAAATATTTGATCAAATTCAAATTCAAATTTGACTATATTTGATTTGATCAAATTCAAATTCAATATTTGATTTGATTTGAATTTGAGGAACCCTAGTTGCATCGTAGTTCTCAACCAAATTTTCTTCGAGTCTTTTCATTTGCTCTTCAAGCTGATCAACTTTCGAACTAATTCGCTTCATATGGTAAAGAAGTTCACACTGGTTCTCTAAAAGCTTAGAGATCTTTGTATGTGATACTTTATTTAAAATTAAATTATAATCAATGAAAATATTTAAAAAATAAAAAAATAATTAAAAAATATAATTTTAAATTAAATTAACAACCTTCAAAAGTTCGCGCAGGTTCAGTTGAACCTGCAGCTTCCACAGTTGAACTTCTGGCTTCTACAATATCTTGCTCCATTTCTGCGATTGGATCTTGTCTATATGTAGCCTTTCCTTTGGTGGTTTTGGTGGTCTTGTTCTTGGAACTGGTGAGTTTTTGCACAAACATCTTTTCAAAATGTGTATATGTTTAAAAGTTTATTAATAAGGGAAAATAAATTTGTCGCACCCACGACATGTCGCACCCCCTGGTTCGGCCAATCAAATCGCACGATTTTATAGGCAAAAAAATTTTTTTTTAAAAATTAAAAATTTTATATAATAAAGTATAAAATTTATATAAAATAGCATACTATTTAATGTAAAATTTTATTCTGAACAACTTTTTCTAAGTCATAAAGATAGATTGTCTTAGTAAAAAAAACGTTTTATAAGAAAAATCAAAAATTTTCAAAGTTAGCACATATAAAACTTTTTTTTTACTAAAACTATCTACCTTTTTAACTTAGAAAAAGTTGTTTAGTATAAAATTTTACATATAATTCTTAACCGTAAAGATAGATTTATATTAGTAAAAAAAAAGTTTTATATGTGCTAAC
>QKWP01001768.1:0-11744 GCA_003550325.1 Gigaspora rosea | reverse complement strand
ATAGAAATTTGTATAATTTTATTAATAAAATTATACAATTTTTTATGTTTTTCTAAATTTTACAATTGATCCTAACTTTGTGATTTAGGTAAACATGTGCATATATTATGAACTTGAACATGTTCATGAACCTTAAACTGAACCTGAACTGAACTTTTTTTAAGTTCAGGTTCAGGTTCATGTTCAATAATTTTAAGTTTAGAATCAGTTCAGTATTGAACTTTTAGAGCAGGTTTAGATTTAGGTTTATTGAACCTGAACCTGAACCTCTATTGAACTGAACTGAACTTCGGAACCCTACATACACGGCTATTAATACATTTTTAATAATTTCGCATAATTTTGAAATGGTTCGAAATTAATTAAAGTATATTGTAATGAATTGAAAGTTGTCGATTTATATAAAAACAATATTGGGCTGTGCTTAATTTTGGCTTATGATTTTACATGCTATTACGTGACCAATGACTTCGCTACTAACACTATATAGAATAAAAATCACACTAATTTTTTAAAAAAGATTTAATAAATGTTTAATAATTTTTTAATAAATGTTTAATAATTTTTTAAAAAAAATTTAATAAATGTTTAATAATTTTTTAAAAAAAATTTAATAAATATTTAATAATTTTTTAAAAAAATTTAATAAATGTTTAATAATTGCGCAAATTTTCTTTTAATCCATTATACAGAAGTTGGATTTTGTGTTATATTAATTTTATATTTGCTGTGAAACAAATTTTAATTATTTTGTATTTTTTTGAGAAATGGCAAAATCATATATAATGTATAATAATAAATAAATATAAAATTTTAAACAGCTCTTTTTTACCACAGTTTTTCCATCAGTTGATCTAATTGTCACCTTGATCAGTTTGATCAACTTGATCAGTTTGACCACCTTGATTAGTTTGACCACCGGTTCCTTGGCTAAAATTGCGAAATTTTGTGAAATCCTGCAAAATCTTGTGAAATCTTGTAAAAACTTTTAAATATCATGATTATATTATTAAGAATAATTTAGTAGTGTTCTTTTAATATAATATTTAGATGTAGATTAATATAAAACAACTTACTTATTCCTACGTTCTTTAGATAAAAAAAATATTAGAACAATTGCATCTACCAATTATCCAATTATTTTATTCAAATTTTTAGCTTTAATAAACAAAGATTATTGCAATGAATTGAATAATTTAAAAAAATAATTGATTTAATACATTTCTAATAACTTAGCACAATTTTGAAATGTTTCGAAATTAATTAAAGTATATTGTAACGAATTGAAAGTTGATGTAAAAACTATCCATTGTTTACTATTTAGGGGGCATCCAGAAATTGCGTTATACAAGAGGGGGGAAGGGGGTCTGACAAAATATAATGATTTTCCTTTTAAGTAGGGAGGATCAAAAAATATAATGCAATTTTTTTAGAAAAAATCGTCTAAAAACTGATCCAGTTGTCTATATTTAATGATTTTGTTACTATTCGATTTGTCTCGGTGAGAGGATTCGAATGGTACTAATTTCATTTCATTTGGATCACTGGATCAAAAGTTATTGGCCAAATACTATTGGTTATTATGTTTTCTTATAAAATGACTATAAAATCAATAGTTTTTTGTGAATAACTATTGATCCAGTAATCCAAATAAAATGATTTTGGTATCATTGGATTTGTCTCACTAAGACGAATCGAATGGTATCTAAATCTTTTTTTTTTTTTTAACTTTGGCTGCCTCGCCGTGACCTTTATTAATTCTTTTCATATTACATTGTATACATGAAATGAGAATACAACTAGCCACACGTGCACTTTTGGTGCCTAATTTAAATAGTCTGCCTGAAGGTTTTATACTAGCTGCCATACCTACAACCCAACTACGGAAGTTGTCTATTTAAACCTTCTGGTCTCCGTATACGCCGCATTACTACTTCTTAACAGGCCCGATTCACTCTATTACCTCTAGGATAATCAAGTGCGACCAGCCGCACTAGCCTCACCCAGGACAAACCTAGGTTCGTCTAGTCCAGTCCAACAACTGGGTTATATACCATGAACAACCACGTTCCATTTCACAGTCATTCCTGGATTTTCAGTACCGACGCATCTGCATTATACCGACACTCACAGTCCGGTTTCACTCCGAACCGCTAAGCACATCCCTTGCCCTTATAAGGTTCATTCAGGTCCCGGCACCGACCTTATTATGGTAGCACCGTCGAAGATCCTACTCTACCTCCTTATTTGGGACTTCCCAAACAGGTTTCTGTTTTTTCGGTTCCTTGGATTCTTTGGTGTAACAATAACACCATTGCACCCGAGAGCTCCCATTCAAGATGGTAGAACCAAGATTACAGGTTTCTCACCCAACCGATCTGATCTACAGTTACCATAACACAGGCCTAATTTTCATTATCGATGTCAGTGGGATTTGAACTTTCGACCTGCTGCTTGGGGGATGACAACCTGGCCACTTCTCTAAGTCGCCACACCCTTCGAATGGTATCTAAATCATCCAAATTGGATTACTGTATCACAATATATATTCAAGTTTTTGTAAAATTTTATATATAAACATACGGATTTTGAAAATTTTTTTATATAGTAGGGGAAGGGGTCAAGCGCTACTATGAGGGAGTACATAATGTTATTTATGGATGCCCCCTTATGGCAAAATTTAATAAGGATTTTTATTTTTCAAAAATTGATTGTATTTCAAAATCGTCAAGACAATAATATCTTTTATACTATTTTATGGTTTCACATGCGTGTTTAGTAAACTTCTACATGGTCTAATATTAGTCTGAGTGCATCTATGCGCCCCACCCAATTTGGATTTTGTGATGATCATCTTCTAATTTGGTATGTATGTTGAATTTCTACTGTATATTTCCGAAAATAAGCTACTCCGAAAATAAGCTACCTCCTGATTTTTTTCAAAAATCTCAAAAAACGCGTTGACAGTTGCTACATATAAAACTTTTTTTTACTAAGTAAACTTCAAAAGTTCAATTAAGTAAAGTTGTTCAGCACATCAAAATACACTTATAGTAAAAATTTGGTGTCATTTGGACAACTTTTTATTAGTACATTTTCAATTTTTTCAAAAACAGCTATACACTGAAAATAAGCTACCTCCTGTTCTTTCGTGTAATTTTTGGCCCAAAAAAGGTAGCTTATTTTCAGGAATATACGGTACTTAAACAAAATTAATAAATAAAAAGTTTTAGTCCCCAATGTATTTAATATTTGGGTTTTATGTCCATATATATCACTAAACATGGTTAATATAGCGATCAATAAAATAGTGTAATATGATTTTAAGTAAATACGGCTTAATTTTTATCAACAAGCAAAAACATGTCTCATAATACTGTAATACGTAATATTGCAGGTTAACCAAAAAATATTTTGCCCAAAGGTTTAATGCTATTATATCTATATACGTACATATAAGTATGCTAAATGTATTCAATTTTTTAAAATTAAAATATCTTGTATGATTATTATAGCGTTCAATAAATTAGTGCACCGGTAATATAATTTTAATACAGGTTTAATTTTTATCAAAGTGTCCAAACTAGCGCCAAAAAAATGTTTGATGATAATAATGCTAAGCATCTAAGTTAACTAGAAATATCTTCACCCTGAAGTTTGATTGAAACCGTTATTTTTGCTATACTTAATTATTATTACGATGTCAAAATTATGTATGATCGGTCTATTTTTATCGCGACTATAATATTTATGTAACAAATTTTATAACAAGTTTTATTAGATTGAAACTATTATTTATTATTTATTTTTTTTTTATTATAATGTTAAATTTACATTAATTAAATAATTGATATTTTGAATATTTTATACTGAAGTTATTAAAAAATTTTCAAAGTTGATCTTGTATAGTTTAATTCGTTAATATGGATCCATGTTCTTTTACTGACAATCATTTTGTTGATACATCATTTTAGTGACAGCTTATTCACCAACAATTATTTTATTAACATTTTAGTTTACCATTATGTTTAATTCACTAACAACCCATTCTACCAACAAATTCTTTTTATGAATACACCAATCTTAACTCTAATTCTAAACCTGACACTAACGACAATAACCAGAACTATTTTGTCTGTGAGATGAATATCGGCAAAATAGTCTTAGGTAAAATAATATTGTTGGTATAACGAAGTGTCAATGAAATGATTGTTGGTGAAATGAACTGGTCTGTTTTTCAATAGCATAAAAAGATCAAAATTTTGTTTTAATATAAGTGTTTCATTATGCATTTATGAAGATAAAATTGTTATGCATCATGCTAGTAATGATTATAATGAAGCTTTACAAAACGCACTATTAAATTTTAGCCAAAAATATAAACTTACCTATATAAATATTCTATTTCTTATTTTTTCTAAATATACGTATGCTATTAAAGTTTAGTCTTTAGATTGCATTTAGAGATATTTGACTGTATAATAAAAGTTAATCAATCGGTTCGATATAATTTATACAAATTGCTTGATATGTTTCTTAGATGCTGCAATTCATATAATTTTATATTTGTTTTATTAAAAAAAAAGCAATTCTGTAAATAAAAAAATTTCATAATAATAAATCAAACTTATAAATATGCTTGAATACTTATCTTGTAAAAGAAGTCTGATAAAGATCACTAAAAATATTGCAATTTTTTACTTAAACCTTCTATAAAGAAAATGAGCGACCCACTCTTTAAAGAATTAAATAACCTAATTGATAAAATTATTGGACATACTAATCGGACGCAGGCGTCCAGATTACAAGATGAATATGAAAATCAATCATTAATTAATGAATATTCATATTCTGAATCCTCTTTAATAATAGTTCTAAATTAAAAAATATAGAAGTTAATACATTAAAAATCAATAACTCGTATCCATTAAATGATAGACTGAACTACAAGAGACAGATGAAAGTAATAATGCTGAATTCCAAGAAGTAGATGAAGATGACATGCATGATATAGATAAAAATGATTTTATAAAAATATATACATATCTAAATATAAAAACATATAAGAACTGGATAGAAAATATTTTACCAGATATTGCAAGGGCCCGTTACTTTCGGAAAGATAATCGTAAGAGGTTAAAATATGAGTTAAATAAAAGATATGTATGCCATTGTTATGGGCAACCATGATCAACAGCTAGTACAATGGAGAGAGCTAATAAACCTCTGTCAAATCGTAGCCATCCTCGTCCTATTCAAAAACTATCAAAAAAAGTTGGTTGTAAGTCATACTTAAGAGTATTAAAAATAGTAATGAAGAAGATGATATAGTTTATATTATTCATTATACACGGAATAGTGGTCACTCTCCAGGTACTGATGAAGATTTGCGGCATTTTCAAATATCTCAACATGCAAAGGAGTGGATTCGTGCAAGAGCTAAAGAAGGATTGAAACCAGCCCAAATTGTGTCAATATTTCATAATCGTATTAATAACCTTAATGAAGCTGAGAATATAAATTCTTTATCTTTAATACAAAGACAGGATGTATATCTCTTCTATATTGATGTGTATAATATTATTAGTAAGGAAATGAAAGGTATAATATTTTTAGGTAATGAAAAGGACAGATATGGTGAAAATTAGAGGTTGGAACCGGTTTTAATAATTCGGGTTTATCACGTGAATTTTGTGATATTTTAGAATTTATTAAAATTTAATTGGATTAAATTCTAAAATATCACAAAATTCACGTGATAAACCCGAATTATTAAAACCGGTTCCAACCTCTAGTGAAAATATATCATTTAATGAATGGATCAGAATATCAAAGGAGGATGACTCATATATGTGCAGTAATTTAATTTGGGGTTCATCTTTAGGCTTTATATATGGATTTCAAACTAAATTTCAAAAAAACATGCTAAAATTAGAAAGTGCACAAATGGTCTGTAGCGATAGTTCACATGGAATAACATTACATAAAACACATCTTTTTACTTTATTTGTGCGTGATAATAAAGGTGGTCACAGTGTACCTATTGCACATTTGATATCTGAAAAAAAGTCAAACGAAACTTTAACTTATTGGCTTAAAGCTATTAAAAGTCAAAATGAAGAATGAAAACCATATACCTTCTTAACTGATTGCGATGATGCACAACAAAATGCTATTCATGCAGTATATCCTGAGGCCAAAATCTTGTTATGCTAGTAGCATATAAAAAACGCCTGGCAAAAAAACAAAAATAAAATTAAAGCTAATAACAATTATTTTAAAGCACAAGAAAAGGATGAAAATAATAATATATTTAAACGATCAGCAAAACAAGTCACTCAAAAGGCAGCACTGGATGAGCTTAATATTATTATGCGAATTCAAGATGCTTCTCCAGTGCAGGTTAAATTTAATGAATATCTTGCGTGATAGATATCCTTTGGTGGAGTTGAGTGGGTAGAATATATAAAAAATGAATATAAAGGTAATTATAAAAAGTGGGTTGATGCATATCGTCAATATGAACACCAAAAAATGAATACAACTAGAGATGGGCAAAATGCAGCATTTTAAAAAATTTCATGCAGATGCGGCATTCATGCAGCATGCAAGCATTAATGCAACATGCATGTATGCAAAAATTTTTATTTACTGTATTTTCGCGAAATAATGCGCAGGATGTAATTTCGTAATTTGGCCTAAATTACGCTTAATTCAGGCCAAATTTTGAAATAATGCTCCTGTGTGAAAATACGGTTAATTAGTGCTACTGTGACATTGATCATTCCAAATTGCGATCAATTATTTTATATAAAACTCTAAAAAATAATGTGATTTTTGAAAAATAAAAAACGTAAAAGTAGCAAAAATAGTTTAAGATTCAGATAGTGATTGTACCCAATCAAAAATATGCTACCCGGGTTACTCGACGGATAACCTTTCAGATAACCCGGATAATCGACGGATATATCCAATGATTTAACTTCGCCCATTTACATCATATGATTAAGTTATTATGCTTTAACGCTTTTGATTAGTTATACAAATCGTGGTCAAAATGTTAAGACTAATATATCGATAAGCAAGTTATGATCAGGAATGTTATCACAATTTAACAATTGTTTCATCACGATATTATTCTCGCTCGGATTTCAAATTAACACTTTCTTTATTAGACATTATGAAGATACATTACGGGAGTAGTGCTCCACTTCATCACTTTCCTATTGCTCCTAATGACTCTATGTACACGTGAATACTCACATGATGAAGCATAGTTGAGAATCGCCAATGCTAAAGTGTGGCGTATTCTCCCATAAAACTATCACCAAACATCAGGGTTCCGGCCACAAATCCACCTTTTCCTAAATATTCTAATTCAACATTTCTTTTGCTAATTGCCTTCAGCAACTATTATCAGCTCCAATGGGGATAGAGAAAGGACCGGCGGCAACGACAGCTGCTCCCACTGCAGCACCTCCAGCAACTTTGCCAACAAACTTTGTTACTTCCCAAACCCCACTTCAGAAACCCATTTTAGTCGTTAGATCGTAAGGGGAACGAAGAGAGCAGTTAAACTAAAAAAAAGAAAAAATATTAGCAAAAAATTAGAGAATAAAAATAGCAACGGCAAATTTGTATAAAAAACACTTAGAAATGAACTTATAAGAAGCTTATTTTTATTGACCAGGATGGCAAAGAGACTATGTTTTATGTTTTAAATAAATAATATTCGCGTCATACTTTTAATAAAGTAGCGAGTTAGAGCCCATGCTTATGGTGCGGCGCATTCAACTCGTTACATACAACATAAATTTATTTTTTTTTACAATAGTGAGTTCGAGCCCATGCTAATGTGGATATGCGGCACCTTCAACTTGGTACACACGACAAAATAAAGTAGCGGGTTCAAGTCCATGCTATGGTGCGGCACATTCAACTCATTATGCATAACAACAAGCAGGGTGCTAGGTGCAATGAATGAGAGGGCAGGAGGGCTGGGGCCAGCTTATAATCGGGCATCGAAGAGAACAAGTGACAAGACAAGTGAAGTAAGAAAGCACTAAGATTCACCATATACTCCCACATGTATCTTTATAATCTCTTGTCATATGCATACGTACTATAATCTCTATCACATGCAAATCCATAATCTCTGTTGCATACAATCATATGCTACTCAATTTCATATAAGCCACAAATCAGGTTATCCTCGTGATAATAATCCTAGCGTGACTATTGTCAACGCATAGGGCTAGTAGTTTTTAATGATCCCACACAGTAAACTATGATATACCCAACAGATAGCCCAACTCGGATAGCCTAACCCGGATATTCAGATTTTTACGATCTGGGATATTATCCGGATATACATACCCGGTTAGCTGTGATTATAACCCAGATATCTGAATTATCTGCAGATAACCGGATAGTACCTGATCCGGTACAAACACTACAGCAGATGTTCTATTGGTCCATAAATTTACAGTCTTTGCACTAACCAAAAATTAGTTTTTATCTTAAGTGCACCTTTATATTATTTGTCAGATAAAATTTTTTATGGGCAAAATGCAGCATTTTAAAAAATTTCATGCAGTATGCAGCATTTATGCAAATGCATGCAGCCATGCAATCATACAAAAGTGCCCATTTCTAAATACAACTAATTTCTTAGAATCTTGGCATAAAAAATTTAAGTATACTTACTTGGATGCAAAGCAGAATCATAGAATAGATACTTTAATTTGGACATTACATGCTGCCCTAAAAGATGCAGAATTCGAATGTAATATAGTTCATCTAATGATAGGAAGAATGAAGCCCCATCAGAAAGAACAACGGTGCCGTGAACTTGATAGTTCAAATTTTGAAATTCTTAATCTACCTGGTAATCGCTATTATCTTATAAAATCATTAATGGGTAATAATTATGAAGTTAATTTAAAAGACTGTACAAAAAAATGAAAATATAAAGCCAGTATATCTTGAATGTACATGTTTTGACTTTAAGTTCCGGGAAATGGCATGCAAGCATATTTTTGCTATATGCCTTAAGTTCTATATATCACCAATTCAATATACCATATTTATTTCAAATGAAAAGAAGCCCGAAGAAAATTATAATATTACCTTTGAAGATTGGATTAAAGCAATTCAAAAAGTTTAGAATCGGTATGATTCAAAAGATCGAAATAAAATGACTAGTACAGATTTAGAAGCGATCGTGGATGCAGGAATGAAGAGAAAATCTACTATTGATCTATATGATGAATGTGAAATTCCTACCTCTGAGATGAAAGGGACATACTATCGTATTATAAAACAAAAAAATTAATATTTACTTCGTATATACTATAATAACAACAAAAAAAATATTATTAATTTATTGTGATTAGTGATAAAAAAAAAAAAGGTAGAACCGAATCTAACTTAACGAAAGTGTCACTTAACGAAGATATTCTAAAACTATATATTTAAAATTCAAAGCACGTTATAAATAAATAAAAATAAATAAACTGTTTTTATATTGAAATAAATAAAAATAATTAAACGATCTATAAGCAAGAGTAAAAAAAAGTTGTGCTACTATAAAATGATTTTTTTAGTAATCGCATCTAATGTGCAAATCTTATTGGTCAAATGGATTCGTTGAAGTAGATGTGCAATGAACGCACCAAATTAGGAGATGATCATCATGGGATCCGAATTGGGTGGGGAGCACATAGATGCACTCATATTAGTCTAATGCAGATAATTTCGAAATGTTTAATAATTGTACATAAATTCGCAGATATGCTATGAAAATTAAATAAATAAAATTTGTAGCTTTTTCAGAATGCCAAAATCACGCTAGTTAAGTTTATTTAATCAGTGGGCTGTGCTTAATGAATTGCCCATTTAAAAATCTTCACCCTGCCACTCGGGTGAAACGGGTCAGTTAAAAAAAAGGCTCAACCAGGTCACCCAACGGGTCACCTGACAGGTCACCTGTTAGATATGCTATGCAAAATTAGAATCGATTGCTAAGTCACTTAACGATGTCAGGTAATTTTTGGATAATGATAGTAATCGGATCTTGAATTGTGTTCATGATCACAGTTTAAAAAAAATAACTCAGATCATTAAGTCACTTAATGATCTAAGATAAAACAACAATACAAATTACAGGGTTTACTGTAATTGTTCAATCAATAAGGTAATCAATGTGTATTTAAAAGGGCGGGTGACTCGAGTGATACCCAATTCACTTAATCTTGGTATTCTTCTCTCATAGTTTCATATGCCATAACATGACCAACAACTTCTCTGTAATACTATGTAGAGTAAAATTAATCAATTGCATTAATTTTACTTAAAAAAAATTTAATAAATGTTTAATAATGCACATACAGTCAAAATCATAAGTATCCCACCCCCTCTAACTTTTTAAATTTAAAAGATACAGCTTTGAAACTTTCACAGTAAATAGTACTCTATAAATATAGATCAGTGAATTTTTTTTATAATTTTTTAATTACTACAACAAAAGTTAGATGAGAGCCAACTTTTTGATTAATTTTTTTTAAAAAAATAAAAAAAACAATTGAAATTAATCAAAAATTAATAAAAAATTAGGAATAATATCAAAAATTTCAAAAACTTAGTACCGTAAACTGCCGCATAAACAGCCCGGGTCTGGTACATTCCACTAGGGATGTTAAATGGAGTATATTGCTCCGGAGTGACTCCAGTTTGACTCCAACCCAACTTGGAGTGGATTAAAATTTAATAAACTGGAGTAAACCACAATAATAAACCAGTTTGTTAAACTGGAGTAAAAACTGGTTTATTAAACTGGAGTGTTAAACTGATTATTAAACTGGTTTATTAAACTAATTTGTTGAACCAATTTATTAAACTGGTTTATTAAACCAGTTTGTTACCCCAATTTATTAAACTAGTTTATTAAACCAATTTATAAAACCAGTTTATTCAACTAGTTTATTAAACCAGTTTATTAACTAGTTTATTATGCGATAAATGTTTTTTGTAGAAAAAAAGTTCGCGTATATGACAAACGCAATGAAACGTGAAATTCTACATCTCATATAGTACTATATTTATCTATTGTGTGAGAATTGTTTAACCAGACATCGCTTTAACAGGTTTTTCTCTCGATTAAAGTGCATGATGATCACTATAAATAATGTCTTTTTATTATTGTCTTTCGGAATTGCACTAACTAAATATGTTATAATCTATTTTTTTTATTACTAGAATTCAACAACTCAGGTTTCACCCTAAATGCGATGATCATAGCAGATTTAATATAATTATCGGAATGTTTGTAATAAAATTGTAGTTTTTTGATAATATAATTTTCGACCATATTATTTGGGGATAAAAAAATTGTAGGTGTCGAATAACCCTTTCATAAGTTGGCAGTGCCTAATAATCTATAGTGACGATGGTGATGCTTCAGGAACATGTTTCTACCTAACAGTTTTTTGCAATTTTTTGTTCATGCACGATTGTGTTTCACGTGCGGTGAATAATGATTTGTATGCACATGACATGTACTAGATGAAAACCTTGATTAAATGATTTTATTGGCAACTGATGTGTAAGCTGATTGCCGCCATCAGCTGAATTCGTGATGCCGATGGTCTCCCACACTGCATTAAACAGGTTGCTTTGAGTTGAAGCCACAAAAAGCAGATTCTATATGGGTTGGGGGAGTTCGGCAGATTTGTCCATCCTAACAA